>WTSP01011489.1:230815-347149 GCA_025331215.1 Actenoides lindsayi
TTCCTTCCTTCCTTCCTTCCTTCCTTCCTTCCTTCCTTCCTTCCTTCCTTCCTTCCTTCCTTCCTTCCTTCTTCCCTTCCTTCTTCCCTTCTTCCCTTCTTCCCTTCCTTCCTTCTTCCCTTCCTTCCTTCTTCCCTTCCTTCCTTCTCTTGCAAACTCTCTTGGGGGTGCAGGCTCTTGGGCCCTTAAATCTTAAGAGCACTTCATGCCAAAGGAGCTAAACGGGCCTCGGTTTTTCTCTTCAGTTGCATTTCATTTCTGTCCCTCGCATAGGTTTTTTTTATCTGTGAAAAACTAATTATTCTTTCTGTAAAATATGATCAGTCAAGAAGGGAACAGAGAATCTTGGATCTGACCTTTCCTGACATAAATGCTACAGGGCTAAAGCAGTTCTAAATGTTTTCTTTTTCAAATGCATATTTTATAGACAAAAGAACTATTCACTTAATTCTTAATTGTTGGATCAGTCTTGGCCACTTTGAGTTGTCTTTGGGAAATAATTGGGCTTGGAAAATGTGACCCATAGCATTTCAGCGAGTAAAAGTGCTGGGGAGCAGGAAGGGAGGGATGGGTTAGGAGAGACACGGCTGCTCTATCAACTGATTGACAGTATGGTGTCGGTACGTGATGTCTGGAGGACAAGTCCAATCGCGCAAGACTGTCTATGCACACAGACAGGCACACACAATGTGTATGTGTCTCTATATTGCATGATTTTAGAAGAAACGTCCTGAAAACTCAGAAGAGAATCCTATTATTTAGGTTAACTAACAGGGATGCTAAGAACTGATTCTTCCACCCTGATGGCCAGCTGGTCTCTAAGGTGGTAGCTGCTGTTGTTATCAGGCAGAAAGTGATTCCTCCTTGCAAGTCTGACCTTCACTTGAACTGTCAGTGCTGTTAAGTTCTGGTAATGATACACATTTTCTCCAGCCTAGTGTATTGGAGAATATTTTCCTGACCCATTTCTGCTTCTTCCATATATCTGTAGCATAGCACTTGTAAAATATTTTCTTTATCCTGTGCTTTAACTCCTCATGATTAATAGTAAACCTAGTGATGAATGTGAACGCAAGAGTGGCAATTATAATTTCATTAATCACCTAATAATTGGGGTCCAGGGCTCAACTGTGACTTTAGACTTCTACATCCTAAGGAATTAAAGAGAAATTTCTATTAATCACTGTGTCCCAGCTGCTGACAAGGCCTGTTCTAACAATAGATCTAATCATTTCAAGATGTGCTACAATTAGTGTGAGGATGATAAAGGAGTTCATAGTCTGAGCCAGCCTTCTGGTCCCGGGAGGTTGCAGGAAGGAGCCTCTCTATTACGCCAGTGATTTACCTCTAAATGCTATGCATTAAAGTCATGCTTCCCTGGAGATTTATAAATGTTTAAAGCTTTTAATAAACTTTACCTGACTTGCAGAGTCTATTCGAAGCTGGATGGTTTGTTACAGTTGGCTCTCTCTGTGGTGGTTTGACTTTCCAGCTGCTGGGTGGTTCACAACCCCAGATGGTAAAAAAAAAGTGTTGAAATTAAGGAAATACTATGTTTATTAATCCGTGCATGGAAAAACATCTGCTTGCAATTCTTTCATTGTACCTCAGCTCATTGATAAGGTTTGAGCAGACGTGTGGTTAAACGGTAAATTAGGAAAGAGTGCTGTGCCTGATTTTGTGTAAAAGAAGAGCAACTTTTTAACAGCACCAACAGGCAGTTTGTCCAGCTCTGTCTAACCTAGGAAAACGTATCTTACGTTGCTATTTCAGACCTCCAGCTGGTAGGAGCCTTTTTTGTATAAATCTCCCGGAGAAATTCTTCAGGTTCACTGGCTCTCTCTTATCTGCCCTAAGTACAGAAATAAATGAAGCCACCAATGTATGAGCAACATTGTGAAAATAAAGCCTCCATGCATAGAGAAATAATGAATTTTCTAAAATCTATATGTGGAGATAAGCCACAGGTATCCATGTTTGAGATACTGAAATGATGTAACTAAGGCAACTGGAATAATAATTTGACATCAGAAGGAAGCTAGTATAAATAGGATTTCAGAGAGCTGTATACATTTTCCACAGGTTCATTTAAACTCTTTTCAGCAAAAAGTGAAAGTTGTCAGAAACATGAAAATCTGTTGAAGTTATCAACACTTAATGTTTATGTTTATCAGTCATTCATGTTTATGGTAAACCTCTGCAAAGATGTTGGTTTTTGAATAGATTATAAGTAATCTTCTAAAAACAAATAGAGCATTTTAAAGGTTTCCATAATAAACCTTCTAAGCCACAAACTGTGCATGATTTTTTAAGTGATTCCGCATTGCAGTATTTGTAGGATATTGCTTACACCTTGTAGGTGCCAGGGTATAGAACAACTTTCCCCAGCCTGGATAAAACTCAGCTTAAGACTTGTTCTGAAACAAGGTTATTGAACTGAATGTGCTGAGGCTGGCGAGACAATTAAAAGCAAACGGATTTTGGATGCCAGTTTGATGCTTGAAGCAGGCTAATCATACGTGGGATAATCTCATAGAACAATATAATTATTTTACATATAGACAAAGTACCACCTGGATCATCATTTCAGAACTGTTACTTTGAAAGAATAGTCCTAGTGCTGTGCTCTTTCTATAGCACACCTTTATTCAGAAGAGTGGGTGCCTTGCTCTTCCTATTTAGCCACCCTAAAAAAAAGGGCATGGTGTCTTGTTGTACGCTGTCAGTTCTTAATGAAAAGTAGAAATAAATGGAAAAACTACACTGCAAGATGTCCCTGGACTGAATACATGGTTTTGAAAAGTCGCATTAAAATCTTAACCCAGTGATTAGGTGAATCAAGGTGAGTCTGAGTAGTTTAAAGCAATGATCTGCAGTGAAGCCAGCACGATCAAATACTTTGTTACTGAAATGGAGCTTTGCAAATAATTTACTGGTAAATAATTCAGTTAGTGTGAGTTTCGCTTCCTTTTCAACTTGGAGACTGTTTGAAAGTGAGTTTTTGTTTCCTCTGTGGTATTTTCTGTTCCTATTGTTTTTTGTTTGCCTAGGAGGCACTGAACTGTTTGCTTTGGTCATTTGCTTCATCATAATTAAACCCAAGCCATGTGGCTCTGGTGATGTTGCTGCTTGTACTGCTTGGCGAAGAGCTCATCTTCAAGGGATGACTTGATACAGCTCCTGAAGCTTTAGGTGCTTAGGATAAAGAAACAGAATCTGTATCTTTAGTAACTAGGTTCACTGGAGATACAAGGAGCTATACCTCTTTGTGAGGCTCCGTTAAACCCTGGTTCTCTTGGGTGGGTTTTAAGACTTTTGCCCTTTTGCTGTGTGTAAGCGGGCACCTCTTCTGTAAATTATGCTTCTGCTGATGGGAGAATTTGGAGCTTGTTACCCATGAGAATTTGTACACAGAAAAGTTGTTGCTTGGTAGCATGGCATGGTGTGAAGATTGGAGCAGTGGTCTTCTGAATTCAAGTGAATTGGGTTGTATTGGACATTCGCTTGACTTTTATGGTGTTTTTTTCATGTTTCTGAGCAACACTTATTTTTCCATGCAAACTGTTGAAATTAGATGGGAAAATAGTGCTAGGATGTTTTGAGAGCAAATGGATTGAGCTTCCAAGGTGTGCTTGGTTTAATATTAATGAATTAAGTTACATCACTTTATTATTACAGGTAGAACCAGGTGAGTGACTGCCATCCTCTTCCATACAGGCTTGTTTTGATGTGTAAGAATACAAATAATTTTAAGATTATATTTAAAACTCAATTGCTATTATTGCATCCCCCTTTCTCCTTTAGAAAGAGAAGGTTCTGATCTTTCAGCTGTCTCACATTATTCTGTATGTGAAATAATGCAAGGAAAGTATATCTGTGAAGAAAATATTCTGTGAAGAAATGTTGAATGAGAATTTTTTTGGCTTCAATAAATGAAAAAAAGGTATTTTGCATTCTTGTTAGTTCATTGGTGTTCACTGCAAAATGATTGCATACAGAATTTTGAGAATTTTAAGTGGAGTTCAAAGTTACTAATCCACAAAGGGATCACTGGGATGGTCTGTTCATTTAAAATTATATTATAAGCAACAAAAGTTTCAGCATAAACCAAATGAATGAAGAAAGCTGAATTTATATAACAGCATGGGAACAGGAATACTGAGGAGAAATGTTTCCAGAAAACAAATTACTTCTTAAACTGTTTGCTTACTATTACTGTTAGATTTTTGGCAAACATTGCAAGTACTTAAAAGGCTCAACTAATACTTTTTTTTAAACAAATATGGTTATTTTTTTGTGTTCTTTTTGATAGTACCAGCATTTTGTCACGCAGGAGGAACTAACCCTAGCAACTAGTTTTGAGATTGAAAATAATCACCGTCTTCGTACTTGGCTACAGAATTACCCCCTTTTGACTCTGCTTAGGCAAATGTCCTCTTTTTCATTTTCTGTCTAAAGTTCAGCACTAGGAAGGATGGTGTAAACCCAACTTTTGTCTGTATATGTTTCAGTGCAGCCCCAGCTTGTTAGAAACAGAGATGCGTATTGTTTTCTGATACTTGTATTACATAGCTTATTTTACGTAGTAGCTGAAGGTGTGTGCTTTACATAGCATAGCTATTTAATACTCATGACCCTGATTTTTTAACATACATTGATACTCTGGTTTAATGTATTTGAGTATGTAAAGAATTTATAATATTATAGAAAACCTACAGGAATCTTAAAACAGTCACCTTACTTTGCTGGTCATATTGAAGACCAGAGCCCAGGAAGAAAGAAATTAAAAAAGCTGTTTATTTCTTCTTATAATACTTGCTTCCTTTTCTCTCCTAATACCATTTGCATCATCATTTTTTCCATACACAGATTTTTATATATACTGTGTCAATATAAAGCAGTCTGATTTTACACCTTCAAAAAATGATGCTGCAGATTAACATACTTCAGAATTACTCTGGAATGTAGTTTCTCAATGAGCAATGCTGAATATCGTAGTAAATGCATGTGTAAGTGTTTTTATTGCTGTGCATTTGAGATTGGCCTTCTCAGGGCAACCAATTTCTAGTACTCTTTTGGTCATGAAAAAGACTCTTGTGCTTTCTTCCATGAGTACTACAAATAATAAAATTTCCTTATTTGTCCCTTTCTTTTAAGGATAGAAAATAGCAGCAGCAGCAGCTGCTGTGTTATGGCAAGGATTGTCATTTGGGATCCTGCTGGCAAATAAATATACTGTAGCAAAATAGGTGTCAATACGATGACTAATTTTGCCCGTGTTACGGAAGGCTGTGATTTATTAGTACCAAATACATGCTACAAAACACAACTACTGTGGCCCGAAGTTTTACAGTAAGGGAGAGGAAAGAAGAAAATGGATTTTAAGAAGATGGAGAGGGGAAAAGGAAGACCCTCTACCATCAGTTGAAGGTAGATGTTTTCACTTGACATTTAAAATGAATATGCAATAAGGAGAAGTTATGTAAAATCACTATACAGAAGAATATTAAGAACAGCCAATATTCATAAACCTTTGCGTAGGATCATTTTATGTCATTTATTATTGTTCTTTCACTGTATTTTTCAGTCATAAATATCTCATCTTAGAAAAAAGACTTATCATACAGTGTATGTGACAGATTTATGGTAATCAAGAAATGTATATGTTGGTTTTGTTTTGTTTTGTGTTTTTGTTTGTTGTTTGGGGTTTTTGTTTGTTTTGTTTGCTTTTGGGTTTTTTTTCTGTTTTGTTTGGTTTGGTATTTTTGGTGGGGGATTGTGTTTGTTTGGGGTTTTTTTGGAGGGTGGGGGTGTTTGTTTCTTTTCTTTCTGTGAGAATATTTTCCTTTAAAACCTGTGCCCTGAAAAGACTTTTGGATGCTTTAGTGTGATTCAGTAAAGGCAGTCCCATAAGACTTGTGGCAGAATTAGGATCTGAAATTTTTTCTTTTTTTTGGAACTTCAGATCCCTAAAATTTCTCTTAACAAAGGGCAGAAGGGTAATAATTACTAGTTAAAAGGAAAATTTTGTTTAGACAAATGGGAGAATGTATTTTTGTGTCCTGCTTCTTACACTTAGATTAACTTTAGATTCTAGAGCTTTCTCATTGTTTCAGCATATTTAATTTCCTCTCATGGCAAATTTTATTGAGGCTTTTTGCCTCCTGTAATGTAAGATTTCAAGTTCACCTTGAACTAGAGCTGCATACCAACAGAGGAAATCTTCCCATTTCTTTGTTTTAATTTTTGGCAGAAGGTGTATTTGCAAGTAGGAGTAGTGTCCTTGTGTGTGATAGCGGCTCTCCAGCATTGTGCATGCAGTGTGGTGTTATAATGCCATTTAGTAAGAAATATTTGCTTCCTTTTTTTTTTCCCCCTCTTTTTTTTTTTTTCTTTTTTTTTCCTCCTTTCTCCTGCTGGTGCTTTGCTCTAATGTGGAAGTTGTCTTATGTTCACCAGAGTTTGTTTTCATTATAGCTGCCATCTGTGGAACAACTTGGCTTCAAACTATACGGGAGAATATACAACATTTTCAATAAAAGTGATTCCTGTGTCAAGGCACGGGCATGTTATGGATTGTAAATTTTGACTTTACTGCCGACCTCTGCCACGTTTTACTTGCTGCTCTGTGCAATCCTCTGTTGAGCAAAATACTGTCATTGTTATTTGTTAAAAAGTTCAGGACGTCATTTCGGTATTAGAAGGGAAAAAACCATCTCAGTCTCTTTTCCTTCTTATGCTTTTTTGCTTGTTCCAGTCTGCAGGTTTTTTTTACTCGCTGTGTAATGAAGGTGGCCTGGCTATTTGCCTGCCTTGTAAATGTAGTATCTTATTAATAATCTCATTAGCATTCTTTTTTAATGAGTACTGCAATTCAAATATCGGAGGGGAGCTCCCTTGCCCAATTACTGTCATTCCTTTCCTGAAGACTATTATGATATAGAGTGGTTTTATTTATTTGGTCATGAATGCAACAGCAGCTGGGAGCCCCAGCCCTGTACTGGGTGTGAGAATCTTTCCATTACTGATGTTTTCAGAACAATTTTTCTTGACGTGAACTTTCCCCATCCCCAGTGCAGAAGTTCCCTTAAGGCCAAGGTGATGGAGCTGTAATGCTGGGTACCCCCTTGACTGTTGAGGCTGACGTTGCGGTTCAGGTCTAGCAGAGGTACACCTTGGGGCACGGGGGAGGCTGCGTGGCGCGGCTCTGATCTTACCGGCAGGATACATCCCGTGGAAGAGATTGGTGTCTTTTGTGTGAAACTTGACAGGCCTGCCATACAGGAGCTCTAACTATTTTTGTGAATTGGAAAGTCTTTACAGACTAGCACAATCACCTGTCTGAATCGGAGAGCCTCGTACCGAAAGGTTTCCACGGGCAGAAACATATGTCCTGCACCTATGAAGCTGAGAATGAAGAGGGATTATTAATTCCCAGACAGGAGTTTTGACTGTCTCTGTTCCCACAGAGGTGGACTTGAGCTGGATGTACATCTCTGACCAGAAGCCACCCAGCAAGGGCAGGCTCTTGTCACTCACATTGCCCTGCATTTATATGCAGATTTGGATTACAGCAGGCACAGTGGAGAGCTACAGACTGGGAGCCAAACTTGAAGTGCAAGTTCAAGGGTGTATCAACCACCTTTAGTATGTTATTTCCTTAGATGCTCTTGCCTCCTCCACTAAGTTCTAGAGGCAATGGATGTGGCCAGATGGTAATGCTTTATTGGTGTAGAGCAGCACTTCATCTGCATTAGGCTGTGAAATGATGGTAAGGTGACCTCCACAGCACAGGGAACGCTTCAGCTGCCTGAAGTCTGCTCAGACTTACTCAGGTGATAGAAAACTATTTTCTAACTTCTGTCACCAAGTTCAAGTAGCTTTACACAGAGAGCAGCACAAAGATGGTTTTGCCCCATTTAATCTTTAGCTGACTGACAGCAAACGTGAGTTACAAGCTCGGTGCCTTGAGTTTCTTGCATTGCTATAGAACTGTCACTTGAAGTGTTTTTCCATTGATGGTGAAGTATTTTCATCTCCTGGTTGTTGATCAACATTGTAAATGTTATAAAAGTAAAGATTTTGGAAATGTACTTTCAGTTACAGCACTCAGATGATACTCCATATGCATTGTGTGTCTCTGTTTTACTGAACAATGCTATAGTAAATAGAAATATTTGATTTCTGAATTGTTAACACATTGCTTGTGAGGTTTTGGAGAATCACTTGTTTGTGACTTGATTTGTCAAATTAGCTCAGTGAACAGATGTGCAGACTTCATATAGTAAGATTATGTATTAAATATGAATTCTATAAAACTATTACCATGACCTAATCTTTGTAAGGCTTATGTTTCAAATGACCTCATCCTGTAGATTTACCTAAAAATGTGTTATTTTGGATTGAGAGGCAGGGCTTTCCATTTTTTCTGTTGATGACCCTTCCTGTTGTAACTGAGATGAAATCGCTCAGTGAACAAACCTTTGCAACAGCGTCTGTGCAAGAAACTCTCAGACTCAGCTGTTTATTTTTGATGCATCAGACTAACCATAACCAAATATTTTTGCTTTGCAGTTTTTTCTTAAATGGCAGGTTATCGTGACTAAGCTCACTGTGGCTGTGGCACCCAAAGAAACTCTCCTGGCAACGTGCTGTACAATGACACTCTTTATGTTCCTTTCTTTCATCAGAAATGGTGATTTGTTTACTTAAAAAGTATCATCTGTGTTTCAATCTTCACTTTCCTTAACTTTGGGAATGGCTGCAGTTCAGTGGAGAGAGTGATCTTAGATGTGACGCATATATAAAATATATATATATAAAAATGGATACTAAAAATTAGTTGATAATTAGTTGATGTATGGGTGTTTTCTTGTGAGGCTTAACCAGCTGGTATTTTTACATCCTATGCCATCCTTAGGTGAAAAGTTAAATGCAAAGCATTATAGTGAGAATGATAAATAGCATATGTCAGGAACATAAGTTCACAACATGCAGTGCAAAAGATACCCAAAGTATGGCCCAAAGCAGTCTGTAACCCTTTACTGCGTGACTCAACCACATACAAACAAAGGCAAATGTTTGACAAACATTTTTGGTACGAACTTTGAAAAAGTCCTAAGGATTGAGTTTTTCCTCCCACAGCATAAAACCCATCTGGGATGCAGCTCCTCTCCTTTAGGTTGCTGTTCTATCCTCTTAACAAAACATTGAAAACTGTACTTCTGTGGTTTAAAAATGAGTTACCATTGATGTGATAGTTTAATTCTTTACTGTAGAATCTCTGTGAAGAATATCTGACTATTAACTTGATTTTATAGAATTATTAGCTTAATGTAATCAGTCGCCCACCTTTTCCATTCACTGGAGACTCTACGAGGCAAAGTGCGAAGGATTATGGGAGGATGAGGATGAACTTTCCTCTTGCCTATTAGCCCCATGACCAATGTTGTAAATATGTATTACGAGTGAAGTAGCAACTGCAGCCAAGAAGGTGAACTAATTCTACCTAGATGTTCAAACCAGAATGTCAATCAGCATGATCACTGCAACTCATCACGCTTCGCTCCCAGCAGATGGTCTGATAGCACACTTGTAATTTATTAGCTAATGTGAGACACCATATTGATTTAATACTCTGTTTGTTATACCGGCTTGCTGCTATGTGGTACAATTTTGCCATGGAGCATGACCTCAATGAAATCAGCTTTAGGTCTATAGCAGCGTTAATATAAATCATGTGTCTCATCAAAACACTCCTAAATGTTGACTAGTAATTAAAATTTGCATGGAGATGGGTGTATCCTGCCATCCACATGAGCTGTTTTATATATATGAGCTGTTTAGTGTATTTGCATTAGTTAAACTTTAGGCTCTTCATAAAGTTTTGTAAGGCTGTGTGCAGTCCTCACTTAAATTGGTAAGAATCCATATATTCAGAATTGCATGACTCTTAATTTCACAATATTTCAGCAGAGAGATAAATGTCTAACTGCCTTGGAAGATCTAAGAATTTTGTTTTAATTTTTTTCTAAGTGTCTTCTACTGCTTGTAAGAAAATTCAAAACTTGATGGATATTTTTTTTTTCTCCTGAGCTAATAAAGTCTCAAGTTTTTTAAAATGGAAGGAAAAGCTGGGAAGGCACTTTTCCCATTACTTTACAATTAATATTTTATTTATATTACTTGCATGAAGTGTATCTCCATCAGTCTGAGATCTATGGTCAAGTCTTTCCATTTAACTGCAAGTTTTCAAGATTCCCTGGGGATGTGGTATCCAATATTTTTGTTAAAAGAGAGCACACGCAGTAGAGTTTGACTTTCCTACACAAACAAAATCAAGTTTGCACAGATTGCTCTGTAGATTTGTAAGCAAAAGGGGCAGGAGGAGGGAGGTGTGAAATTTATGTTGTTAGGAGCAAGACTGGGTGACTATGGTGACCTTCAACATGGGGTCAGTAGTCTTCATCGAGTCATCTGTAGAGGTGAAGGATTTCAGAATTTGTAAACGTAGTTACATAGGTGTTTGAATTTCCAGCCTGTGGAGACTGGGAATTTCATGACTACACTTTGAATAGTGCTCTTCTTTGTACTCTTGCAAAGCATCTAGTTTCTCTTAACCACACCTGAATTTCTGTTTGTGTGGTTAGGATGTTGTTCTTTGTCCTGGGGGGGGGTGTGTGTGTGTTTGATAGAGAGCCTCCTCTGAATTATGCTCCATATTGATACAAAATCTGCAAAATTTGTGCAGATACAAAGACAAACGTTGCAAATAAAAGCTGATAATTGATATAAACCAGCAAACTACCCCCTCAAATTTTAAACCGATCTGTAGCTTTATTGCATCAGAATTTATCATGGATGTGGTGAAAAACTGGTAGTTGAAGCTTCTAGATAGTACATCCTTTAAATAAATTTCCAGCTTTTAGATAGGAATACAACATGTATTTATATGAAATTTGCATACCAAATTTCCTCTTCAGTAACAGAAAGAGAAAGAAAATTATTTATAGCAGTCTTCACCGACTTTACTATTTGCTAATTAGTTTCTAGTATTTAATGGAATAGATGAGATTATGGAATTAAACCAGTGCAGCTAGCAGTGTTTTGCCAGACAGTTAGGATTTAGCGATATGGTGAAAAAAATTAGTAAACAGTAATTGATAAATGACAGCTTGGATTAATTTCAGAATGGAATGCTCTTTCTTGCAGGTATGATAGTTTCTGAATATTAAGTGGACGTTTCCTAGACTCTGAATTTTGAAGAGCTAGTTAAATTAGAGTGTAGGAATATTTAAAAGGCAAGATTATAGAATTTTTTATTTTTTTTATTTAACAATAATTTCCCTCCTCCACATATGATCATTATCATCTTAGTGTTTTGGATCTACGGTGAATAATGGAACTCAAGTGGCACTGGAAAATGTACTGTGCTTAACACTTTGTAAAAAGGTGTAGAAATAAGGAACAGGAAAGCAATGCAAATGTGGCTTGTGCTAAGGAAATGTATGTAATAGGTCAAGTATAGAATGATGTCTTGTGTGCTAATGAAGTCACCATATCTGTGAGCAGACAAGTGTAAACTTGAGCAAAATCTGTTATCAGTTTCACACATCAGTGGTAACTGAGAACATTGTGGATTGGGTTTGATACGTGTTCTGGCCTGAAACGTGACCGTATCAGAGACAATCTTAGTGCTGATTGAACAGCTCATAATGAGTTCCCTTCTAAAATTATAGAGAAAATTTACCAGTTTAAGAATATCTGTCCCTAATATTTCACACGCTTTGTGTGTAAGCCTTGAGGCATATGCACTGCTTTTTAACCAGGTCTGAATTAGGTAATGGCTGGTAAGGATAAGAATCAAAAAATTGAGATGGGAGCTTTTGGAATGTTTCTGGGTTTTGTGCAGTCCTGAGAACCACTTGGTCTTTGCGTCGACTGAGATGATAAAGCCAAACACAGACGCTCACCTCTGACTATCCCGGTCTAGTCCTAACAGAGTAGATAAAACATGATGATGCTAATTTAGAGATATTTATAAAACTACTTGTAACAAGAAACCAAGAAAAAACCCTGATATAACAGAGTTCAGTTACTTACATGTCTATCTATCAACAGTTAAAAAATTAATACATTAAGGGTCAGTTATTTCTTGTGCTGATCAGGCAGTTATAATACCTCTTGTTTGAAAATGAGTTAATGTTTCTTCTCAAATTGGGATCTTGCTCAAGATTATAGAAGACCTTCAGAATGAAACTCATTTGAAACAGAAAATTAAATGTTAGTTACATGTGATTGAAGACGAGAATTTTTTCCCGAGATCCTTTTGTTTGATACAAGTGTGCTGATTTCTGTGAAACAAGTAATTTAAAGTGCTAACTCTTTGATGCTCATCTTGTGAGTGATTTTCAATCTGACTTTATTTCCCTGCCGATAATATATTTCCTGCTGTTTGGAAACTACATGCAGCTGGCAACATCACTTTGAAATATTCTTATATTAAAATGTAATACACAGTGGTAAAGGGAACTACACTGATGTTAATTCTCAGTTTAACTGTGCCAAAAATTAGTGACTAGGAGTTGTAAAGTAATGAGAGGGGCTCTGAAACAAATGTGGTGATAAAGTGATGATGTGTTTGGCCTTTACTACAAGGGCACCTGGCAGATCTGTGTCGATGTTGCTGCTGAAAGGACTTGATCGATCCTAAATTAAGCTTGTCTTGCCTAGGTCCACAGGCTGTTGCCCTTATTTTTTATGAAGAACAAAGGTTTTACAATTTAGTCAGCTTTTCACATGCATAACAAATAGCAAATCACTGGCATGAGCTCAATGTCCTTAACTATGGAACTGAGAGAAAATTTCAAATAAAATGTCAGTTTAAGGTTTTAATATAAGCAAAGTAATCTACTTTTCCTGTTTGTTTGGGCTTTTTTTTCAGTAATGAACTAAATTGAAATGGCTGTAAAAAAATCAACTAGAACTAGTAACATCTGGTGGAGTCTTTATAAACAAATATAAATAAAATACCCTAGGGACTGTTAGGCAACTTCAGTAATCACTGCCTAGACATCCTGTAGCTTTGTTGGAGCTATCTATAGCCAAAAGCCAGGCTAGAACGTGCCTGACATCACCACAGCCTCAGGTGTCCTCTGGCAAGTAGAATGAAATTTGGTAAAGACCTGATAGGTAAAAACTGAGCTTAAAATAAATGAAGTCATTTGGCTGAAAGTGATTAAGAAACACAGAGATCTGGAGGGGGTTTATCAATGGGGATTGGGCTAATTTGGTGGAAAGACGTCTCCTTCAGAGGGCACTGCTGGAGTCAGAGGAGGGCACAGTCTGATACTTGCAAATTAATAATGTCTGATAACAGATTTGAAATCCCAAGTAGTTTCTCAAATTGGTCTTTTGTTTAAATAAGGCAAAAAATGTATTTTGATGTGAGAGCTGACCATTAGGGAATTACAGTAGGAAATAAGTATTCCCAAAATGATGTATGCTGGGTTTATGCACATCTATACTGAAAAATATTTTTTAAAAATAATGCACCAGGAGATAAATTGTGACTTGATTTCAGGATGCTGATTAATTTGGTGCTCAATGTACATTTCCCAAAAAAGGTTAATGAATCTGTTGAACTAATGAACTTTTCTTAATTAATACAAGTTTCAATTTTCTCAGAGCAAGGGCATTAGAGAGGAGAGCAATGAATATCGCACAAATAAGCACATATTCGCCACATTTTTGTCAATTAAAAATGCATAGAGGACTGAGTTATTTTGGTGCCTTTATACAAGACACTTGAGTGGATCTGTACACATCCGTGTAAATATACGTAGATATTTCAGGACTATCTCCAAGGTGTTTTTATAGGTAGAGTTGAGGTTTTGTCCTTCTGAGACTCTTCCTGTAGCAATTTCACAGAGCTGAAATTCCTAGGAGGAAAAAAAATCATCATTCTTTTACTTAAAGTGGCCTGCAGATCCTAAGGTGGAAAGGTTCCCTCTCAGCCCAGAGGCTTTTTTCCCCTCACTAATGTCTAACACCGAATCACCCTCAGGCCCCGAGCAAATGGCCAGCCTTGTAAAAGAGCGAGCGTGTTCACCAAAGTGCTAAACGAGAGGTGGCAGGAGCTGGACGGAGGAGGGTTCTCGAAGGAGCGAGGCACGTACCGCTCCGTCTTAGCCCGCGGTGAAGTTCCGGAGCGGTTCGTATTGCCGAGGCGAGCAGGTCGCTGAAATAGGAGCTCGGTAGCTGGGAGTGGAAAAGTCACTGCCCGCCCTTGGCCGCTGATCTCCAGAGCAGCTGTCAGCGGCGCGGCTTTCCCTCGTACCTTTTCATCCCCAGGTATCCCACTGACCGTTCCACGGCTTTACAACGCAGTAGGAAATTACTTCCTTCACCGATTTTTTTCTTTTGACTTTTGACTCCCTTCCACCTTTCAGTATGTGCTTTGGACAGGGCTTCATGAATTCGCTTCTCAGAGTCCAAATTTCCTTGTGAAATTATAAGGCTCAGCTGAAGTTAAGTGGCTGGCGTATAGCTTGTGATTATCAGAGGGCAGGTCCTTCAGGGCTCTTCTGTGTTTCGTAGTCTAAGTGAAACAAACTTTTCAAGAGTGCAAGCTGCGTGTAGAGCTTCAAACCAGGCAAATTTTATTTCCCCTATAATTATATTACATGCTTTAATAAAGAAAAAGGTATTCAATAGATCACTCCTATTTCTAAAAGTCATATTTATGCTGTTATTCTGCGAAGTAGCTATTAAGGATTGTCAAAGATGATTTGTAAAATAGGAAGCTAGATCTTAATTATGTAGACTTTTGTGGTTAGCGGGGCTCCTTGCTACATCCTCTTTCTGAAGCAGGAAATTTATTGAGCTCATCCACCAAAGTGAAGTAAGAGGGTGTGAGGGAGAGGAAATACGGCCGTTGTGAAGGGTCGTTCAGATGGATGTTCTGCTCTACAGAGTTCTTTTGAGATGTAGTCCAAGCTACCCTGTGCTTGGGTAGCACTGCCTGCCTTTGAGAACCTTGAATACAATTTCAAGAGTCCCTTTTTATTTTAGCTCATGGATGCGTCGACCGAAAGATCCCTCTCATTTTTTCTTTCCTTAAATTGTCTTCCAGTTTCTCAGAATGAGCTTTGAAGTAAGTCCGTGATGCTTTATGGCACTCCTGTACCAGTCTGCAGTCCTACACCAGAGTTACCCTTGCTGATGTGTAGGATTATGATGAATATGGAAAGAAATCCCTGTCTCTTTGTGCTTGCCTGCTTGTCTGCTCAGAGCTGATGGTCTGTAGGGGGAGGAAATAAACTGCTGTCAATACAGGGCTTGGAAAGGGCCCGCAAGGAGTAACAGGGAGCCACGAATCTACGCTTGTTTCTATTCCAAGGGTGGGCATCTTCCTCTGACTCGGCTGGTACTGAAATAATTTTACATAATCTGTTAAACCCTTTAGTTTCTTTCAATAGAGAAGGTCCCCTCTTGCTTCTAATATAATGCTTATGTTTTATAAATGCTTTTGTGCTTTTAGATGTTAGTGCTAAACAGAACAAATTTATTACATTATTTTGTAATCACAATAAATTACCTTTTAGTTTTCAAACTTACCTGTTAAGCAATTATTTACCATACGCAAAAAGCATTAGGCAAGCAAACATGTAAATTCTGTGTCTGTGTTCTCTTTTAAGCTAGGTTTGTTATTTGCTGTCTGAAGTGTTGATGGACCTACTCTAGGAATTAAACTTTTAAGTAACAAAGTAAAGCTTCTAATTCTGCTACCCCTCTCACTATTAGATATGGCTTTCAAAGCTGCTTTTGAAGAGTTTATATAAATTTAAAATAAACTAGGAGAAAAATTTACGTTTTAAGTGTGTTTAAGAGAGCAACGAATACTACTGTCCTCTTCATACTGAAAAAACTCTTGCCCTCAAACTTTATATGTGTCTTTAAAATCACAAACATTATTTTAACAAGATGATGCTATTAATTACCAGCGTGCTAGCAATAAAGCATAGAAAATGGAATTGACTTCTTTGCTTCACATTTATCGGCATTGTCGTTCTTCTATTTGCAATTCCAGGAATTGTATTATTGATGAGGTTACATGTCTCAGATTAACCTTACAAAGGTACATGGAACAGAGGGGAAAGCCATTATATTTGTGTATTTTTAATAATTCACACTTCAGACAGATAAAGATCTTAATGCACGTTGCTTTTAACGTACAGCCATTTGTGCAATCACGATTCCTTCTGAAGCACTAACAGCATAGATCCATCCACCTTGCTGCTCAGTTAGCAGTATGGATTGAGCAGCTGCTAGAGGAGCAGTATAGACATGCACCCAGTAATCAAATGCTTCCTTTGAACGGGAAGCTGTAAAATAAAGCATCTTTAGAATGCGAGTGCTTTGAAAAGGGGAGTGTGTGTTTATAACGTGCACAATGAACATAAGAAAAATCAATGCCAGGAAGCAGGTTAATGCCCCAGCTCCTTTCATAGTACTTTCACGATACTTAGGTGGATGCCAACCAGTAAAAAGATGAAATGTTTTTTACTCCGTTGAGGGTCCCACGTATCTCAAGAGGTTGAAAAACAGACAGCTCTTGTGAGCCCCTGTTTTTCTCCCCAGCATTTATGGGAAATCAGGCATATGATGATTAATCCTTGTGTTACGTTGATTGAGCTGTTTGTACAAAACCAGCTCTGTTAATACACAGCTCCATCTGTAGAGAATACAGAATATTCAGGCACTATAATGGAACAATCAAGAAAAAGCAGTTCACATTCTTCCTGGGAGAGAACTACGAGAACACAGTACAAAAGTAAGCAAATGAAAATGTTACCTAAACATTAAGTGACAATATCCCTTTAGTGCTTTTGTAAGACTTTGTTCCAAAGTCCATTCCCTCTAGTATTCAGCAAGCGCATTTGTGTTTTGAAAATAAAATTTGGTTTGCCACGCTCATTTTTAACTTGTGTAAATATTTGCTTGTATTTTCATATTTAAGCACGTTGTATTTCTTCTTTCCAGTGTCACAGATGTAGGCAATTTTCTATCCCTTCCCCCCAGCATTTTTTTGGCAGCTAGTGAATGCAGTCCTTTGGATCTCATCTGATCTTTGGCAGGATATCTGGAATTGATGTCCTAGGATGTGTGTAGCTAGCTCAGTAATGATGTTACAGGAAAACTAAACACTCCAAGCTACAAAGCTCTATTCAGAAATTTTATCTCTGATCCAGAGGCAAACTAAAACCTGCTGTAGTCCTGTGAATCAGAAAATGAATATTCAGTAACGCACGCAGATAGCCAAGGGAGTGAGAGGGTGATCCTCCAAGGAAAGCATGATAGCAGCGAGTCAGAGTGCTTGGACTCCTTGTAAGGGGATTGTTACATATTCTTGAACAAGTTGCTTAACTGTTTCTCCATCATCCCGAGAAAGAAGTGCGATGATGTAATACAAAGTATTGTTCGTCTATGGCTTTACATCCATATTCAATATCACAATCCCACTGTGAGGGACTGGAAAGTCAGTTTGCATTTCACCTGCTTAAAGCTAATTCCTGCTTCTATGGGAGTGATACAGCAATCCCATCTCGGATTTCCCCAGGATGCCACCAGGTGCCAAGAGCTATCAAACAGTGCCTGAGCTGATGTGAGGCAGGTGGAGGGCTCTGTCACTCTCATCGGCTCTTTGGAGTAATTCAGTAAATACTTTTACCTGTGTCAGTTGCAGGTAAAACCTACAGTGGAATTACTTGTCTCTATTCTTGTTAATCCTTTGCCTGTCAGCTCTCATCAGGCATTACATTCTGCCTGCCTTAGCAATTTCCAACATGCAAATTCTTTGGCTGATGAAGTGCTGCTAGACTGTCTCATATAGGTGTATGTTATGGATTTGGGTGTCACATAGTAATCTTATAGTAATATTTCTCTTTGTAGTTTGAACACTTTCTAGCGCAGTTTTTAACAGCTAATAATTGAAGTCCTTTAGATTTTTTTTGTATGGAACTAGACATTTATATATTGGTTTCTACTGAAACATCAAAGAGCCAATGTTCCAGTTTCAGTGGATGAAAGTGTGCTCCAGCACAACTTGTTAGGTATATAATGCTCTAATACATTTTATATGATGGTGACTGCAGTGAAAGTAGCAGCCCTAATGCTTTAGCTACCTGGAGCCTGGGCAGCAGCAGTCATTCTACTGTTGAATCTCTGTCCAAAACAGCAAGTCAGAAGGACAAACTATTTTATATCTCTAGCTGAAAGAGGATACAGAGACTGTAGCTATGTCCTTCAGTTTCAGCTAGGACACATCAACTATTTAAGAAGCATCTTGTTCAAAATCTTGTTGAAACATTTCATTTACACAGTATCTCAGCTACTGTGCTGGTTTAATTCTGAGTTGGTATATTGTGCTGTCTTAGGAAAAAGACTAAATCATTAGCTTAATTTCACTATGTCATATAAATAACAAAGTGCTGATAAAACAGTGTCATGATGTGTATGTTATGTTTGTTGTAAAGATGGTGTGATAATTCAGCCATCCATGGATTTTGATACAGTTAAAGTAACTTCTCTACCCTGAGCAGTAAAATAAAGGTATTGTCTGAACTATTGCCTTTTACTCATGTTGAGCACCATTCTTCTTCCAAATACTCCTGTTGAACTCAAGGCAAAGTGCAACTCAAAAGATGAAAACCAGATTGCTGAGGGACCTACACATTCTGCAGCAACTGGAATCTCTACTTCTAAACTGATCAGATGAGTATGTTCTCTGTCTGGAAATAGTTCAAATATTTGCAGTCAAGGGAGGTTTTGTCCAAGACCACTTGTTTCAGATGTCTGTCTGTTAACGTTTAATCATTTTCTGCTGTACTTGGAAAACTACAGATCTTGACTAGGCACTAAAATGTTCCTCCTTCATATGACTTGTGTCAGCATAGTTGATGTAGGGCTTGATATATTGCACTCCGCTTCCAGCCCAAAATATTGTTCTTATAATTTCCATTGAATACACAAATCTTTCAAAAGCTGAAGCTTTAGAAACTATTCATCTGAGGAAGTATGAAGTTTCCCCCCTAGTGACAACCAGTATCCTACGTACAATTGTGATGAAGAGTTTATTCCTGTCTCTGTGAGATTATTCAAGTTGAATCATCATATAGATGCATGGTTGCTACACACATCATGTAAGCAGACATATATGCACAGCTATATAGTAGAGGGAGCGATTCAATCTGAAGTAGTATTTACTACAGAGCTTCAGAAGCATAGGAGTGAGTTTCAGTTTAGTAACGCATTTGCTAGAAAGGTGGTGGTGGAGCTAGTAATTGGTGTCCTCACACCTTACCTGTACTCAGCCATGGATTTAATAGTAGCAAAAGTGGAAGTGTGATATTGCCTCACCAAGTTGAATTTGGAGAGGGGGACAGAGAAAAATGGAATATGAAGCGTGGTGGACAGAATAGGCGATGAACAGAATACTTGAGAAATAATACAGAAAAAATCTCCTCCCTCTCCCCCAAAAGTCACATAAGCCCAAGACCTACCCCACCCTCAGCAACCAAAACCAAATCATTTTTCACTGAATAAGGACATAATATATTTCTGAGTGGAACAGGAATTCTTAAGCTGTCAGTTTGTTCCTGTACTTTAAGTGCTGGAAGCCCAGAGTACTTGCCAAAAGTACTTTTGTGCACATAATTAGGGTTTTAATGTAAAATCAGATCTTTGTGGATTTCTTTCTTTCATGGAACTGCGACTGTGTAAGGAGGGTGTTTTGATAAGCGTGGCTGAGCGACAGTGTCTGGTTTTAGTACTGCTAATAGGCTGGAGCTGGTGTCAAAGAGAACATATGTATCTCTCCATCCAGCCACCTTTTTTGGCTGCTCTTTGGGCATTGATGCCAAAAAAATGAATAAATTTTGTCAGTCCTTTCAGGCCGTTTGTTAACTTAATTTCTTTCTGTTAAATAATTTCGTATTACTCTAGGGGTACCAACATTTTATTGCCCAAGTGCGATTTTCAGATTTATACGCATTCCTGGTGCATTAAGTAAAGCCCTTTTCCTTTTTAACTGATTCTCTCTGTGTGTGTACGCTTGCTTGTAAGTAGAATACACAATTTTTGTAATTTTTTCGAGTGTAGGATTCCCTACAATTCTGAGAGCTTCCAATAACCAATATGTAGTTTGCACCCTGTCTGTGCTGCTCTTGAGGAGTTTCTTTAGCTTCATTTCTCTAGTTCTAGTATTTAAATGCTGGTTTAAGAGCTTGTTGCTGCTTTTATCTATTTTTCCAGGGAGAGAAGAACATGGGTAATGAGGTTCGTTACAATGCTGTTCTATGTACTGAAGTGACGACCGAGTTAAAGCTGGTGGAAATAATTTCAGGACCAGGGGACCACATTAGTCTTTCTGCAAGCCCACTGTGCTGAAGATACTTAGGAAAAGGTTGGATGATCAGACCAAGAACAAGAGCTGGGGAGCAGTTTGTAGCTCGAGGTACCAAGAGGCAAAGGTAGAAGAGCTGTAGCCAGCAGTAAGGTGGACAAGGCTTCTCTTGGTCTGCAACCTCAACTTGCTCTTAGACCCGGTGTTTCTCTGATGAATATTTGAGCTCTTAGATACATTACTGGAATACCTATTGAGTAATTGGGGTACCAGCTGGAAAGCATCCCTTCTTCTCATATCCTCCCATAGCTTATCTGCCTCATAGGAGGACTAGTTATGGCAGGATTAAAATACAGTTGCGTTACAGGTTTTTACTTGTATTCATGCTTTTAATAAGAGCTGTTTGAAAATATAACACACTATCATTTCATGCAATTGCATGTATTCCAGGGGGGAAGACTGTCTCTGGGAGAAAATATCAGAGTATGAATACTGCTGAATGATTCATTTATAAGTTGCTTTATTTTCTTAGGAGTTTCTGTTGTACTTTCCTCTTTTAATGCCTAAATTTTTCCATGCTGTAATAGGCTCATATTCTTAAAACCTTTGAGAAGGTGTGATATTACTTTGATCTCATAGGCTGGACAGCATGGCAAATGAAGCATAGCAGACTTCCTTAAGTAGTCTTAAGGTTCATCTGGAAACAGGGCATGTATATCACTATTTATTCTGTGTGGTTACCTTTTCTGGGTGCATACATGTGAATCCAGCACAGAAGAAGAAAACTCCTGGTTAAGGCAATTGAGTTATCAGAGAATCTGGATTTTTCTTTCCATTGTGCTTGTAGATATCTGGCATGTGTGCGGGTGTGTGTGTTGAACACTAAGATGACCACTTAAATTCTTTAGAGAGGCTAAGGAACAGTAAGCAATAAATGAGATTATTGACCCACTTTAATAAATGGCCTGTTGAAACAAATCATTTATGTGCATATAGTATTTCTTCTATGCTACATAAAATCTCCAATGTGGGCTTGACAGATTTGTTCAAAGAAAATATTTATTGTAGCCTGTACTATGTAACATGTCTTGATTATTGATGTTTCTTGTTTTTGCTGGTAGAGAATGATATTATTGCTTTTTTTTTTTTTTCATTATTCTTAACAGTAAAGAACTAGGTGTTCTGCAGCTTTATTGCAGTGCTTCATACAGTAGTGCCTATGTGCATCTGTGTGATGAGCTTACTGAACGGTGATATTCTTCTCTTTGCTCCCAAGGTTGTATATCCCTTTTTTCTTCCTCCGCTTCTTTTTATAGGGAAGAAAAATATGCTTAAAGTTGTGTTTTAAATACGATTCTACTTGGTCTTTTATTGTTATAATTTACACAGAGCTTAGAGGGCTTAACAAACAACTTTTTTTTGGGTCAGCTATATGATGCTGAGGCAGCATAACACACTTTTATGCAACAGTTACCTTAATTAATAGGGCTCTTGCATGCTTTCTGTGAGGTCCTCAATACCAGCTTTAAAAAAGCCTCCTGATTCTTTAACCTTTCTGATCAGAAGGGTGTTACTGGAGGAAAACAGCTGCTTTAAAATCAAAAACAGTCAAAGTGGCTTTAAAAAAACTTTTGGAATATTAACACACACATATATATAAATACACTATTGTACAGCTGCAAGTATGGAGAGAGAAGGAATCTCAGTATGCAGTCTGTTCTAGGCATCTAAGCTTGAAGATGAACAAGATGGTTCATTGAGATTTTCTTGTATTTTCCACAGAAACAAACATATCTCGTCTGTGTCATTGTCTGTTAAAAATATGCGTGTGAGTAATATTTGATGCAATATATTTTTGTTTGTTTGCATCTGCATGACATTTTGTTAAACATAAAAGCAAATGGGAAAATAAGGTGCATCAGGGGGATGTTATGGCTGAGAGGGAAGTTTATCACTGAGCTGTCATTGACAACTGAAAGAATTGAGACTCAAGCGTCACACGATAACACATTGCTAACAGCAACTTACTTAAGTGTATCATTCTGAATTTAATCTGTGTGCTACTTTCAAGGTTAGTAGCTAGAGGATACTTGGGATCAAAGAAGGCAGAGTATGAAAGAATCTATTAGAGTTTAAACCAAGTGCTTAACTTAGATGTTGAAATGGGTTTATCACCTGAATCCAGTCCAATGAATCTGTGCTTAGCACTGAGTCAGTTGTAGTGTTTTGGTCGTCCAGAAAATGGTCCTGTTCTTGAGGACAAGGCATTATGTGTACCCTTATCATCATGAAAATGATGCATGGAGTCAGCTGGATTGTGTACTCAAGAACAGTTGAATCCCAAGAACTGGTATCTGTGGTAACTTGCTTTGTAAGGTTAGATCAGGTATTTTAAGGAGAAATTCATTTCTAGGAAGCTGAAGCAGAGCTTTGGTGTTGAAAATTTAAGGAAGACAATGAAATGATAGGGAACTGTTTCATTGCAAATGATGTTTAGCTTAGTATTTTAGTTTACAGATCAAGCCACTTTTTACTATCTTTGTATTTTTCTTTTCTCCAGAGGAACTAGATAGTCCACAGAGATAACAGTGGTTCCACTATTGGTTCCACTTCTTTCTCCTTAGCTGGTTACCAATTGTAAGGTTAACCTAGCAACAAATATGTTTTTGCCTTTTGTAGGTCAATGAACAAGTTCCTGTTGACACAAGCATTCAGTAGCATTGTCCAGGATCAGTTCAGCTTTGTATGTCCATATTAATTGAATAGATTTCAAAGAGCTCCCAAAGGTCCACTTGAATGTACAGGCTGCTGAATATGCCTGTATAACGTCTCTGTATGGAGGAACAAGCTGTATAGCTTGTAATTACTAAAATTGTTAAGACATCTATTTCAGCAAGCGACTTAATAGAACTGATGCAACTGTGAGAAAAAAAAAAATATTACCCTGCCCATGATCTTTTAAGAGAAATATTTTTATACTCCCTCACAAGAACCTTACTGGCAAAGAAACACATGTCTAGTGATTCCAGGTATGTGTTGAAATATGCTGTGTGCTCAAAGAAGGTCTATGAAGAGCAACTCCATTTAAAAGAGTTTTGTAAAGCTTCTGGGAAGTAGCAAGTGGAGATGTGGAAGAACCTGAAAAAGTTTGTATGTTGAATTGTGATCTGAAGTAGGAAGTAAAATTTCCGTAATTGCATTAGTAGCCTAAAATGATTGGGATGATTGAACTGGTTAGTTGATGGAATGTCAGTGATGGTGTGTGGAGGGAATTCTCTGAAGGAGAGAGGAGAAGGTGCTAATGTCAGGCTTCAGTCACAGCAAGCAGATGGTGTTGTCCTGTGATTTCCAATAACTGTAGCTTTCTTCAGTTTTTATTTTGAGATTATTTTTACCTGCCTCTTCTGAAATAAGGACATCTCAGTTGAAGGACTGGTGTCAAAAGCATGGAATCACTCAGTTAACACACTTCCCTCTTGTCTAAAATACCATATCCTTATTATTGGAGTTGTTTCATGTTACTGCCCAGCAAGGTGGAATCTACCAAATACATTTTTCACCGTTTCCAGCTTTTGATGCAGTGCCTAAAGCTTGATTTGTCACTTCAGGATGTTTCCATATCAAGTGCCTTGAATCAAATTATTTTCTAACACAATGGGGTTAGCACCTCTCCTGCTGTGACGAATGGTTTTGCAGAGGTACCAAAATAAATGCTCCACAGCAGCAAGGTTTGTCCCATATTTTGAATAAAGTCTGCACACTTCTCCTCTCTTCAGTTAGCTAGAAAGCAGTACTAGAAATTATTTTCTTTAGAGGTAAAACCCCATCAGTATGCATCATGGGCTCTTTGGAATTAATTGCTCCTGGGAGACAAATTCCACTGAGTGTATGGGGCAGCAAGCCAGGGGAAAGTACCTGCGAGCTGGTACTCCATCCCAGTGTCTTTGGCACTGTGGAGGAAAACCAAACTACAAAACCGGAAAGGTTTGCTGATCTTGTTGTCTTGTTTAAGTCTCTATGTGAATGTTGCTCCTTATGTGTTTTTGTAATTCTTTCAAAGGGAAACAATACATGTGGGGTTTTTAGGCCTTGCAAACTGGTTTCATGTTTTAAGCAAGAGTGCAAGTTCACTTCTGGCAGCTTTGCTGATGTGAATGTTCTGTATTTCCAGTGACAGAAGAATAAACTTATTCATACTTTTTTTTCTTTGCCTATTTAAAGATCAGAGAAATAGAATACTTCAGCTTTTAGTAAGGCCTTTCAGTTGAATACCTTCAAGCATGTCATAAAATACAAATTATTTTATCTTTCCATCCATTATAATGCTAACAGAAGATCATAATCTCCACTTATTGATGGAGTTATTGACTCACATTGCAGTATTATGGAGAATTTAGATCATTATGAAGAGAAAAAAAACTGAGACACAAGTGGGACATTTTAGGGACAGAGACATCCTAAATTTTGTGAATAAGAAGGCACACGAACACACTGGCACACATGAACAAAGTTTAAAATAATTGTACACTTACTAGCTTCCAGAGTCTTTTATAGTCTTTCCCCAAACCAAAAGCTTTGACATTCAAATGGTGTTTCCATCCTCATAAAATGTTAGAATAAAAAACCCAGGGCTATATTGGCAGTAAACTAGGGTTGCTTTCTAAGTGCCTGTTTGCAGCAAACACTGGCATATTATTGACAGAACAGTTTTTTCTCAGGTGAAGGTGAACCTTCACCTGGAAGTTTATAGGACATAATTTTACACGGAACCTTTTCTTTTGTGCAAATCTAGTCTGATATTTTACATGGGATATTTTCTAGATTATCAATTTACAATGCATATACTAATGCATTGTAATTTCTCCAAAATGATGTGCAAGAAGAGATCTATTGCTTAGTGGTTCTGTGTATGAAATACTAGCTTTCCACATCAAGCACCGTTTTTCACATGTAGCTTGAAATCCCTGTGAGATATACTGAACTGCTGAAAGCAGTAGCGGGTGAAGCACAATAGCAAGGCCCATAGATACTGTAAAGTATGTTTATTTTAGGTTTTTTACTTAGGTCTTTTAAAAATACGGTGTTCAGAGCTGAAGTAGCTCTTGTTTGACTGGATCTGAAATATATCATTTCTCTAAATTGCAAAGTCTAATGAAGCTGCTGCTTCATTAGAAAAGGTGCATAGGAAAAGGTGATACCCATTCTTAATTAACTTCAGACTTTTCATACATCTCAGTTACCCGCATTATGAAGTCACTTAACATAAACTTGAGATTTCAGTCTACCTATGTGTAAACATCCAAAAGAATAATTACATTAATGCTGACTGATTGGTTTCTGATATAATGGTGTTTGCACCATTTGTGGACTAGTTCTCCTCAACACATTTGAGGATGATCTGATGAGCTGAGGGAGGCTCAAAGACAAAAGTACTAAATTATTTCTGAACTATTATAGGATATGTAGTTTTCCCAGGTCTTCACAGTACAAGGGGAAGGGTATTGCTTTTGGTCCATGACACAATTTTCTTAGACACAAAATTGGATTATCCCATAACAAGGTATGTTTTGAAGTAACCCTTTGGAGTCCTTTTGCATCCAATGCCCTTTCAGTAATGTAAATTATTTCAGCTTTTCTGCCAGGTTTTGTATTTAGTTAAGGATCTTTCTCCCAAGTATGTATTTAAAATGGTTAAACTACAGATAATCCCAGTCTAATGTAGCTGTATACTTTTTTATTTCAGCATTTTAGAGCTTTCTTCTTTTATCTCATTCAGTATTAGGAGCTCATGCGCACGCAGTCATTGTTAGGGCATGAAGATGAGGTTCAGATAATGGAAACAGGTGTTGAAAGATATATAAGAATTAGATGTATGATAAGTGGTACAGTATTATAATTTCTGGTATCAATGAATAAAACGTGGTGACCTAAATGAGACTAGCCTTGAAGGTATCTAAGACTGAACAAGCACCATGCAGACAATCCAATGAGTTAGCTATTTTAAGTGTTGTGTTGAGGAGGTAAACAGGCACTTGAAAGAAAAGTGTTAAAGCAAAGCCAAAGTTTTGATTTAATAAAAATAGAAATTAAAACATCATTTAATGGTGCAACAAATTTCCCAAGGCAAGATCCTATGTGTAGTCTTACTTCAACATTGCTATTGTGTGTAGGAGAGATTGGTGCACACACATGCACTTGCTGAAAGAAATGCTACAACAGAAACTTCAAAATTAATAGATGTGTCTGAGAAAAATCACATGCAGTTCATCCATGTAGCATTTATGTTAGCACTGCTACTTTACTGGAGACAAATTAAAGGGAGGGCTTATTAGGGAAAAATTACTTGCACACACTGTAATTGCAATAGGTTAAGAACCCTTAAGTGCTATCACAAAGAATGGATAGAAAATGTGGTGGTTTAATCTCACGAACTCTTGTCCATATTTGGTATTAGGGTATCTGCTGGAATTAACAATTCCAGTCTTTTTTGTTTGTTTGTTATTCTGTGTCAGGCTTTTTAGTAGACTCTTGTCAGAATTGCAGCAAAGTCTATCTACGATGTATACATTGTGTGTCAAAACAAGCAAGAACAGTGAAACAGGAATCTCAGTAAAAGATTTTATAATAACTTTGGCATATGGCAATTCACTTATGTACAAAGTTGTGTACCATTTGCAATCCATTTTTGCAGACACGTTAGGAAAAATTGCAATTTGAGGTGCTCAACAAACTGCGTGGCTTCCCTGTGCAGAGCTCAATTTCACACTGAAATGTTGTAACTATTCTGTAATTGTGAAATCTAAATACACGTGGAATGTCCATCTTTTCTGATTTTAAATGTGGCTGACTATATCCAAAACCATCTCATTTAGTGAGAAGCTTGTAGTTAAAATCTAGAAATCCTTATTCTTTCTTCTGTGCATGTCACAAAACCAACCTTAGACTTTTGGAATTTTATTTTATTCATATTGATATTAATTTTATTCATGCTAATACTAATTTAACAGGGGGGGCTCCAGATCCTACAGTTCAGTGCACAGACTAGTAGCATTATGTGTTGCTCTCCACGTTCCATGGAGGTGTTTTCTGGAGTATGTTTTTAACAGTGGTACTACTTTCAAAATACTAATTCTACCTGCTGCAGTGACGTTAACAACTGCTGGATTGTGAACTCCTCTAAGTGTAGTAGAATGTAACCATATTAATGAAGTCCTTAAAATGATGGCAATTATTAGAGTGATAATGAGCGAATCTCTTCTATGTTCATTAGTTGCAGAAGAGTGTATCTTTGTTATGGAACTGATTTCTGTAGGAGCAGCTCAGCAGTGTGATTGAAGTCTGAAGGATCATTTGTATTAAATAGGACAAAATTATGTATAAAGCAGGTGTATGAATCACAATTCAAGGTTTTATAGCTTTTTGGCTTCCAATCAAAACTGTATTGTTACTGGTAAATGAGTGTGACTGACTTTTTCTGTTGTAGCACTCTTTAGTAATGTGGCATTGTGTTTTTGTGATTGTTGAGTGTGAATATGAGCATATTTCAAATCAGGAAATAAAACCAACATTGATGCTCTTGTAGTAAATGAAATAGGAACATATTAATGATGAAAAGAAAATCAAAGGCACTGCTTATGTGAGCTGAGTTCTGTGGGACTGAAAGCGTAAATAGTTTAAAAAATTGACATGTAAAAATCCATACTCTGAACGGGAGGACAAAGTCAGACTCAGTGGGTGAAAAATGACAGTTTTACTCTCTTTTAAAAAAGACTTTTCTGTATTTGTGGCCGCTATTTTAATTTCCATGTCATTTTTCTTCTTCTAACAAGAGACAATGCAGCCCCATATTCTTACTCATTGCTTGTGCGCTGTGGATGCGGGGTTCTTACCTTAACGGAAAAGATGAAAAAACCCACAAAAACCAACCCAGACCCGCTCACAACTTTAATTGCTTTTATCTCATTATTGTCACTGGAGGAAAACTCTGCTGAAAGCCACACACAGACTATTTTGTAGCTCCCTTTTCAAAACAAGTCGGTACAATACTTATAAAGCATAAGGGCTACTTGTCATCTGCGATGCTCGTGCTTTGCTGCTGCTGCACGGATGGGGGCGGCCTCCCTGTGGGGAACACATGCCAGCATTACCCAGGCAAGTGAAGACCTGAAGCCAAAAAGAACAGATTGATAATAAAGTGAAGTGATCTTTAACGTTGCAACACGTGCAGGTAGAGACGCTGCGGAGCAGTCTGCGTGAACCGAGACTTCCTAGATGTGCTGGAATCCTCTGGAAAGGGCTGAAGTGGTAAATTAGTCAATTTCCCTCATTTGTAGCTAAGATAAATTTGTCTGGATGACTTGTAACTCTCTCTGCTTATGAATAAGAGCTTTTGAGTTAAATGTATAACTCCTGATAAGAAAAAGAAGATTAGGAGACAATGACATCTGCTGGCTTTGGAAAGAGAAGACATCAAACCAGCACATCCCGACTAGGCAAGGACTTTGCTGTTTAGCAATCCTTCATTTTTGACTTTTCCATGAAGCTCTGAACCTGTAAAAAAAGGGCATGTGGACATAGTCCTGCTGTCGGAAACACCAGGCACTGTGGGAAGGAGGGTGGCTGCTGGCTTCTGCTGGGTCCAAACTCAGCCCCTGCAGGAGGGTGACTCAGAGAGAAGGAGGGTCCTGATCAGCAGCTCAGTGAGAGGAGCTGCTTCTTTCCACACACCCTTGGAAAACATCCTGAGAGATGCTTCTGGTGCACTTGCTTCTTGATTTGGATAAGAAAAATTACAGCTAACTATCCTTCGAGGAAGATAACTGCCCTAGAAAGCCAGCATATAAGAATAAAATGACACATTTTTTTTGTTTTATTCCTTCTATGGGGTTATGGGACAGATCTCCTTTCATCTATTTCTCTTGGAACTCTTAATTAGCACTGTGCTACATGAACTATATAGCATCTTCCATCTGGCAATGTCAGAAATCCTTAAAAAAATAAATGAATGAATTGTTCCTTATACCTTTTTCCAGATAGGAACATTTTATCCAACATTTCCAGTCTCATTTGTTTGAGGATCATAAGACTGGATTGAAAATCATAACATTTGCATTGAATATTTTAGGAAAGCTTTTTTTGCATTTGCTTTACAGCTTTGATTAAGATTCATACCCTAAATCCTTCTGCAATCTCTTAAATCTCTAAGTGTCATGTAATCACATCTCTCTAGAAGCAGAAATCTAAGGAAAGTATTAAATAGGAGGTGTTTTGAATTAAAAATTGAGATTTTCAGTATTTGGAAGCCTTCATAGCACAGTATGCACCTGGAGGAAATGGAGGCAGGTATTCGTTTCAAAGATTTCTTCAAGGGCCCAAAAGCCAAATGAAAATACCAAAAATAAAGCCTAGGCTTCCAGCTGGTCTGTGACTGCAGTGGGTCTTAATACTTCTCTTGAACAGGGAGTTTGAGAGAGATGTTAAAACAGTTTGGCTGCAGTAAAATAATGTCCAAATGTCTTCGTGGCTTTTGATTTGATCATTCATACTCAGTACAAAGGGAAAAGTTGATTACAATAGAGGCAGGAGACTCAGAAGTACTTATTATTTAGTCTGTGTTGTCCATTTTCTGTTCATCTTTATTATAGCCTGTTTCTTGCCTTCTACCACTTATCCTCAAGCTCCAGACTTTGACTTACTAGTTGGTAACTACTAAAAGTCAGCCTGCTGTGTTTTTGTTTGCTTTTTTGTTCTTTTTTTCTAACTGCACTTCAAATGTTATTGTCAACCTGCTTTTCTTGTACTAAACTTTGTACTAAAAGGAAAAATGCATTTGTTGTCAACAGGATATAATAGCACAGGTTTAAAGTCAAATGGATATATTAGGATTACAGTTTCACTTTGCATTCAATTGCACTGTGTCATCTTGTTGCTTTTGTATGTGAAATATAATTTACTTATTTCCGAGTGGGGGAGTCTAGAAGTACTTCTGTGATTCTCTGTCAATCAGCTGTCATTCATCTTCCTCTGCAGTAGGGTTTGCTGCTGGTTTTGTTCTTTCTGGAGTTGCTGTTCTTGGTTTGGTTTCTTTGCTTTAAATCAAGGTTGGTCATGTAGTTGGCAAACTTTATCTGGATTTGTACAAGAAAAGTGTTGAAGTATCACAGAAGGGAATTAAAAAGATGAAAGTTCTTCAGGCCCAAATAGTTTAAAAGCTCCTCTGTATACAAGAAAAAAATTCTTAGCATTCATAACATGCCTCATAGAAATGCATTATATATTGTTATCACATCAGCTTGTAGTATTGGTACATGGCTTCAGAGCCTTGCTTGTGTTTGTAAGTACATATAAATAATTTAACTCCATTATAGTACAGTGTCTAGTGGAAATGCATGATTCTTTAGGAAGACATTTTCTTCCAGATTGATCTAATGACTTCAGAAAATTCTACTATTATTAAAGGTTGTTAACGCTTGGTATGCAAAAATAAAACTGTTACGAGTGCAATGGAAGACATAAATATGCTCGGTTTTGAGAATATTTTTGCTTTGAGATATTTGATAACTCATTACTCGAATTGGCTTCTGTGTCAGATATCCTTAACAAATAGCCTGACTAGTTATATTTTGCAGGTCATAGGTAGATTTTATCAAAATCAGACTAAAAAGATTGCAGCAGATGAGTGATTGAAGGGGTCCTGTGAACTATGGTAATTATTCTAGAATAATGCAATACCCTGCTAAATTCTTGGACTGCAGCAAGATTTCTTGGATTGCAGTAGGGCTGTGTTCCCCTGAAGCTGGAAAAGACAGCACACATGGTAGATTTTTATTATTTTTTCTATGTGTTTACTGATGGATTTGTGTTGCATGTGTAAAGGGTAGCATAGCTTTGTATCTGCTGAAATTTGTCTCATATTTAGCTTTGAATTTGTACAAACACTTTAAAGTTGGTTTTCAATCTTCTGTTGGGTTTCTTTTTGTGGTACTGGTTTTTGATTGGTTTGTTGTTGTTGTTGTTGTGGAAAACAGTCTACCAAAGGTATAAAATGCTAAATCTCTGTTGCACAATGTGATACTCGAGAAGCTTCCTACATCATAAAAAGGTACGCTGGTGGCAAAGTGCCCTAACTCCTCTTTTTATTCACACAAAACAAGCCTGTTTGCAGACTCATATTAGGAACTAAATAATAAATACTAGGATGAGCACATTGTTTTTTGACCGTAACACCAATGAGTCCTTCCTCAGCAGCACCATGAAACAATATATGGAGAGCTACAGTCATTTAGATGCTCAGTAAGCATGTTGCACCTCATCATCCTTGGGATGCTGGTTAAATTCTTTGCGGTCAGTCCAAAAAACAGGCACAACACTCCAGGTTTCTCTCTTCCTGAGTGTGTCTCCAGGGTTGAACTGCTGGATTTCTTTGGCTTTTTGATTTTCCTTTTTTTCCCATTTGTTTATTCATTTCCATCAAATCTGCCTCCCTTCTCTTAATCCTTTATCTTCCTTTAATCCTTCATTTCTAATCTCGAAGGGCTTTTTGAATGTCTTCCACTGTTTTTGTTCATTTTCCATCAGGGGATTCTTGTGGATCCAAAGGTTTGTCTTGGGTTTGCCATGTGCAGTGTGTACGATGTGCTCTGGTAGCATGGTAGCAGCTTCCCGTACCATCCCCGCTGGCCCTCCCACCAGCACCAACAGGCTCAGATTTGTATAACTGAGGGTACCCTCGATCCCCTCGTCCAGATGATGGATAAAGTTCATAAAGAGAACAGGCCCCACTGCTGAGCCCTGGGGAACTCCACTTGTGAACGGCTGCCAACTGGATTTAACTCCATTCACCACCACACTCTGGGCCCGGACATCAAGCCAGGTTTTTATCCAGCAAAGTGTACTCCTGTCCAAGCCACGAGCAGCCAGTTTCTCTAGGAGAACACCATGGGAAATGGTGTCAAAAGCTTTACTAAATGTCAGGTAAACAACATCCACAGCCTTTTCCACATCCACTAATCTGGTCACCTTGTCATAGAAGATCAGGTTAGTCAAGCAGGGCCTGCCTTTCATAAACCGGGGGCTGACTGGGCCTGATCCACCTGGTTGTCCTATAACGTGCCACGTGACTCTGGTTTTATTTTCCCAATGTGTTGTTTCTGGTTTTGCCACCAGTGGTGAAATTAACGGATTAATGTGACTCTTTCTACATGCTAACGGGCATGGCAGAAAAACCCTAAAGGCTTTTTATAAACATATTTCTTTGTTCCTGTATAAACTGCCTTGAGGTTTGGTTGGTTTTAAGCTAAATGGCAACCGTCTAAATTACTGACTTTGTATTTTCCTACTGAACTAAATACTTAGATCTGCTTTCATATAGTCAATAATATGAATACACTCTGATTTGGAGAAAAACAGATGAGTAGGGTTTTTTGCAAAATGAAGACCAGTAGCCATTTTTCCCTGTTGTCAAACACATTTCTTTTTGTTTGATGGAAAATACATACATGTTCAGTGTACGTTAGCTGTGCTACTTAATGAAATGGACCTATCATTACAGCTCAGAACAATATATAAATTACATATTGTTATGGTTGCTATGGCAAATAATTACCATTATTTAATGGTGACTTATGAAAACCTTGGAGAATGTAGTTCCTAAAATGCAAAGTGCTGTTTCTCCATGGAATATACCTAATATAAAATCTGGATTTTTTTTTCTTAATTGTCTGGCTTTATAGCTATTTTGAATTGTGTACCTCTGAAACATAAACAGGTATACAAGAAGGCAGCTTGAATTTGGACACAGTATAGACCTCTGTGGTCCTGGTTCTTCTAATTTTAAGGATGTTCTTTGTTTGTACTCCAACCTTCTCTCTTTCCTATCTGTTGCTGTTAAGAAACTGTGCCATTACATTCTCATAAATTAGTCCTAGACTGCTTCAGACTTGAGGCTTGTCTTACTGTGGCTCACCTCGGTAGGGTATTACCTTTTAATATCAAAGGGATATTTGTCATAAGTGACATTCTGAATTACAAGCCAAGAAGACATTACTGATATAAGTGCTTGATGCTGGCCTCTTCAAAAAAAAAAAAGAATTTTCTATCATGCATGAATCTTTTGAGTTTGTTCATGGAAATCAACAAACATGCCTCTCTTCAGAAATATTCTAGCTAGAAGTGTATCATTGTAGTTTACTCAGGAGAGGAACAGATTCAACTGTGTGGGTAAGTGTAAGCAGAAACACTGAAAGCTAAATATATTCCAGAGGAAAAGATGGAAATAAATCTTATGTGTGTATTATACTGTCAGACCCAGTAGTAATTTTAGATTAATTCGCCTTTCTGTTATTGATATGTGTCACATCTCACCCGAGCTGAGTTAAACTCTGTTTATTTCTTGCCTTTTCTCTCCCTCCATCAAAATTTGAAAGCTATGTAGTATATAGAGAACACTGGAGCAGTGTTATTTAAATAAGGGCTTGATCCAGGGCTTCATATACAAATAAATGGTATTGTGAATTATTGCAGTTTTTGCACAGTTCTAACAACTGTATGGCAATTGAAATAAAAATTCAGTGTTTATTTGTGAGTGTGCTGTGCAGTCTTGTTCCTCCTTGACCACAGACTTAGTTGCAGGATCTTGTTGTCTTAAAACTTGGTCGCTGTTGGTTTTATCAGGTACTGTTTGGTATGTGACTTAATATTTTTGGAACAGGCTACTGTTACCGGTGGACAAACTCATTCTAGCCAATAAAAATGATCCAACTTTGCATTAGAGACTATACAAACTCCAGCTAGCTTGAAATCCTCGCTCTGTCACTCACAGTGTAGATGCTGTGGCTTGTCCAGGTCTACTTCTCTTTTCAAGGAGCTGAACAGAAATGGTGTTTTTCTCTTATGAAACTGGTTCTGGCTCATTTCTCGTTAGTGCAATTTATTTGTATCTCCAACATTAGAAGGCAAGAAGAATGAAAATCGTACTAAGAAATGTGCAACTTAACACAACGTAGCCTCATCAGTTAAATAGATTTGGCAAGGATTAGATATTTACGGCATATAAATAAAATTATTAATTACATAATATATTGTTTACTAGGATGCTTAATCCTCATGCTTCAGGGTGTAAACTAATTATTAGGCAGTGCTGAAAAATTACATCATTCTGTAATGAGTTCATGGAAAAACTGGATGAACAAAATGAAAGCTGCCATGTGCTATTAAGAGACTAGTACAGACAGCATTGGTTCGTGAGGGGAGGTTGTACCTGCAGAATGCTGGGAGAAATAATCCTAACCAACTGGGGAACCAAGGTGCGGATGGCAGGAACCCTTCAAGGGGAAGGAAAGCTTGAAACATCGAATTCAGCCTCCTTTAAAAATGAAACAGGCGATAATTAGATGTGTATCTTAAATAGACCTTTCTCAGCAGAGTCCATACCATGAGTGTTTGATGCACAAGCGGTGCATTCATCTTTCTGAAATGTCAAAACTTTGCTAGGTTTTTTCATTCAGCAGAAAATGGCTTACAGGAACCTTGTCCAACGGTGGGGTTAAATCGGGGCTGTCTCCATCGGGGCCGTTATCCTGTGGGCTGGGAGTGCTTTGGCAGGCTGTGTGCTCCAGTGGGCAATGAGGGTTAGCGATGGGCAGCAGCTAGCAGAGGTCAGATCCCTGTAACGGTTCACCTTCTTCCTACAAGTCTATACAAGGAAAAATAACCCACCTTTTTATTCATCAGCACAGTGCTACCACTTGGAGCAGGACGTATTTCTCGCAGGCTGACTTTCCCACACAGAACCCTGTTCTTCTTTTAGCTGCTGTCAGTCTCTCCCCTTGCCTGGCTGTAGCCTAAAGGATTCAGTAACAGTTTCAGAAGTCCAGGCTCATGACCCCGGTACACTTATCCTCTCTGTCCTGTTCACAGAAACTTGTAATGGAGAGAAGCTCCATTCTTTCACCGGGCTGCATTGGGAGCCCACTGGAGAGCCTCTGTACTTATCTACTCCCAGAGCTTCATTAGGACCTTGTGGATGCAATGGGAGCAAAGAGAAAGAAATACCAGTGTTAAACTAATTAAAAATCTTATCTTCATCATTTTTTTAATTATTTTTTTGTTGTTGTTGAATTCACAGCACCAGCAGGCTTCTGTGTATTTGTGTGTGTTTGTGGATGTGTATCTGTACACCTTCAAAGTGTGTATTAATCCTGAAGAACAAAACAGACATTGCAGAAACAGAAAACTACAAAGTTACTCCTGTTTGTAGACAGAACAATATTGCAGTTAAAGGTAATAAAAACAAGGTAGGAATCAGTTTTTCCTTTCTTTACAGTCAAGGTCAGTGTAAAGAAGAACATGTGGAGTTAGTTCACATCAAGTATTTCCTTAAAACAGGACAGAATATGAAATCTCTGGAGAAGCAAAGTGTTTTTTCTGCCTGCCCACAAGCAGACTGACTTACATATTATTTTTCTGCTTGTGTTTTTCTGATCCTATAATAACAGGGAAACTCAGTAGACATCAGAACTCATGAAGGTTAACGACCTCTGCCTCTTTCTGGCTACGGAACTGGTTGGGATCAGCCCTCCAAACAGAAGTAGATTTCAGGATTTTTGCACCATCTCAGGACATGATAGCAGGAGAGAGATCCCAGCCCTGCCTTTGTCAGGCATTCTGAGACGTGAAACAGTACAGTGGCGTAGGGTGCAGGATGATGGTTTGTTACATAGTTTGTCAGTGACTTCATACCTACCTAGTTGTTGTGATGAGTATAAAGCTTACAAGTACACTGTGAAGTAGCATAAAATTTAGAGTAACTTCCTCTCATACATAATGATAGATGTACATATGATACAAGACACAAAATGAGAGTTGTTGGGCTTTGAAGGAATCACAGGATTGATACTGAAACTAGTAGAAAGATGGCAGGTTGCATCTCCATTTTACAGCACTATTCTAGCTCCTATTCCTTCTAGTCTGTCTCACTATTTTTTTTTTTTCTGAAGTATAATAAGATCATTAAAAATTATGCTAAGTGAATCATTTTTCTAATTCTTTGTGTTGAACTCATGGATTGATGATATTCTCACTCATGTCTGAAACTTGCTCACCATTATTTTAATTTATTTTTCTAATTACCTTGTTGTTTTGTTAAATAATCAGTATAATAAGGCATCACAAGGCTTTCCAAATAAGTAAGAAGCATAGAATGGCATATTTAATACATGATTTTTGAAAGTTCCTGACCCAGGCTTTCAACAAATCTTAATTTTATAAGTAGGCAGTGGATGAACAACAGTCTTGAATTCAGAACGACACATTCATCTGTTTATGTAATTTGCTCTTAATTGGGATTGCCTGCTGTTGTCAATAGGCTGTTAGACCTTCAGCTCTTGAAATGCTGGCTTGGATCCTGTTGCTCTTCTCTCTTTCTGCCAGTGGTTTGGACTGAGTCTTTTCCTTTGGCAAATTGCTTGTAGTCAGTCAGTGACTTCTTATTTGTTAAGAGGTTTCTGGCTGGCCATAATTTTTTGGCATGGTCGAGACCAATGCAGGAAGTAGTGGAAAGGAAGTGGAAGAAAATTGTTGTAGTTGCAGTTTACTCTGATTCATGAACCCTCAAGCACAGGCTGTAGTTAAACCACAGCACATAAAATCCTAATGAGAAATTAGAAGTGTTGCAGTGATTCCAAATGTGGTATTCCCATGGAACTATAAACTGACGCTTCTCCAATATCCAGATTAAAATACCAAGATGAGAAATTAGTAAAAACATCTTAATCTAAGTTATCACTTAAATGCCCGCTTATTTTTGATTAACTAGATACTCTAATTTCAGCTGCTCATATGCTTTCAGTTAAGTGTTGCATAAGTGCTTTGTTTAAATGTGAATGATGGTTGTTTTCCATCTAGCATTACATAGCAGTCAAGCAGAATATGGAGTACAACTTGTACAATTGCAGATTTTCTAGTCTGTACTTCCTACTGAAGGGAACTAGAGGCAAGCAGAGCCATTTCCTTCTTGTGTTACCTATATGAATCAACTTACGTTTGATAATTAGTACACTAATCTTTTACTAATTCATTCTTCTTCTGTGTGGCTTTTCATTTTTCAAATGTCTTTTTAGTGTTACAGCATCTTTGTATTTTTGTGTTTTTATTTCTGACTGTAATGAAGACATCAAAATGAAATGGGAGGGGGAAGCAGAAGGAACATGTAAAAGAGGAATGAAAACCAGAGTTGCAGTAACGCTAAATTTGTTTTTCCCAGAAGGAGAGGAGTGAGATCTCACTCCAATCTATAGAAAGGAATCAAGATAAAAAGCATGTTAAATTTCTTCAGGACTTGCATAGAGCTTTGTGTTTGCAGAAGGCTCTACTAATGTTACTTAATAGTTGTCTGTGGCCTGCTGACTGCCTGTGTCCCCTTTGATTTATCCCATATCCTGAAGTTCAGTAAAGGTAACGCAGCAGTCAGAAAGAAGTGTTATAAAGTGTGACATCCCCAGTTTCCTCTGAAGAGTTCAGCTGCCATGATGCATATTTTACATCTTTCTCTGATGTAATGAGAGGTGTGAGTTCCTTCCTGATGTTACATTTTGGAGCTGGCTATACAGATTTAGACTTGCCTGGAGCCAGAGGATGTCCATCAATATGAAATGTTTTATTTTGGGTGAAGGGGCAAGAAATCTTTTGCAACTGGAAAGAAGGGGTGGGGTTCCTGATACACTCAACCCTGATTTATGAAGACAGGAAGGGTTTAATGAATACCCTGCTAATTTTGCAATGCACTCTGTAGGTTGCTATATATTCTGACTTAACAAAATGAAGTAATGAAGTCAATCACAAGTTCCAGAAAACATTTCAGGAATTCAGAATAAAATAGAAAACGATCTGAAAGTGTCTGCAGAGGTAAAATGAAATTCAATAAAACCTTGCCTCTGCAGAAACTTTATATAAACTGAGAAATACTTAGGAAAGAAAACGATGATATAAAAAGTGAGACAGAAATGCTTCAGGGGAAAAAAAAATAAGAAAAATACCCAAATCTTTCAGTTTAGATAGGCAATTTAGTGTAAAGAGAAACAAAATAATTTGAATTTTGTTTTTTTCCACTTAATCTTGCTGTATATTAAAGCAAAAGTCAAATCGGCAGGACTGACACTATGTCTTTTGAGATACAAATCTCTTCTGCTTCCAATGTCATCAAGTTCTTCTTCACCAAACTTTGGGTTATTATTTCATTCAGTAGTCACTAATTAATTAAGAAAAACTAAATGATAAAAACCTCTCCACAGACATCTTCCCATGAAGAGAATATTTAGATTCAGAGCTAAACGGAGAGAAGCTAACGAATGCCCCATTTTGAGTAAATTAGCTAAGAAAGTAATATTGTTGTTCTTTCTTGGATAAATCTAACCTGTTCTGTGTCTTGAAGCATATATATGTTCTTTATTTCTGTAAAGCAGTTACAGTCTGAGGGACAAATGCGCACATCTGATAGAATATAGATGTAAAAACAGAACTAGGATATTGTCTTTTTAGGATTATTTTTTTTCCATTTTCCAAGAGGTAAATAAATATAGTTTTTCAAAGGATCCCACAAGGATGTCATCTGGGGAGAAGAAACTAAGGCAAAATATTATCCCTTCTCACAATGGGACATAATTAGCTGAAATGTCTTCAGTAGTGAAATTTGATTGTTATAATAGAGGAAGACTGCTTTGAAAAGCTCCTGTGCTGTAAGGTTATGGGGATCTGGCAATGCTACACTACGTACCTGGAAGACATTTATGTGCATAAAGCCCGAAGGTAAATTATGATAATCAATTGTATTGTTTTTTCTTGCATTTCAGAATGGGATGCAACGTCTGTAATACAGCGAAAATCAAGTGAGGAGAAAGGGATGTCATGTTAATTCATCTAACTAAATTCTAATTTTCAGGCCCTTTGTTTGGCTGGGGAATAGCACTGGCAGGATAGTGGCTGCTGGCAGAGAAGTTCATTTCTTTCCCAGAAGAAAAGAAATCAAAACAGCTTTGCACTGATCAGCTGGCACATACTGCTGGATCAATGGTTGGCAATTTGCAGGGCTGTGCTGTAGATAAGGCTGTCACATTTTGGCAGTCTCATCACTACCAGTCAGCCACATAATAGCTGATAGGTCCCTTTCAGATAAAAAAGAGTAGAAGATAGAAAACTGAAGAGAAAAGGGAGTGAAAGGGGGATAGAGGAGGAAGGGAAGATGAAAAATCAGTATTTTCAACCTCACTTTGTAGTTGTGCTCCTTTGGTCTCCAGTTCATTTAAATGCATGTTAATAGTGCTGTTAATAGTGCTGTTAATTCTTGCAGCTTTCAACTGTAATTCTTGGGGTTTGTGCTTTATTCTGAAAATGAACAGATGTTTGCTGAAAACTAGAGTGTCCTCCACCCCAAACCCTCCATAACTAAAAGCATAGGTTCAGGATATCTGCTTCAAGATGTCAAAAATCTATCTGGTTTACATCTTAAGATCATCTCTCTCTTTAGTGTAAATAGAGTATGGTCATCTTGAAGAAAGAAAGTGGGCTTTTGCCAGATCCCTTCCTGGTCCATTATTTGTGATGGCCTTGGGGTTTCTTTCAGCAAAGGGTTGTGTCCTGGGGAAGGAAACCTAGCAAAGAAGTGAAAAGAACAGGAAAAAAAGATACTTAGGCAGCAGCAGATGAATTATTTTCAGATGTTTCTGGATTAAGGAAAAAATAGCAGCTTCCTCTGAATTCTGTTGCTTTATATTATTCTAGTAGTTCACTGCAGGTTGTAAGGAAATCTGTTAGCGACTGAATGACAGTGCAATGAAAAGAGGTGTGGGAATCATTACATTAATACTGATAAAGCTTCTAAATATGCTTAGGGAGATTTAGACATTTCCAGAAGCCTGAGAACACACAGAGTAAAGGATGCATTAGTAAAAAGTGCCTTGGCTATTCTTAATCATCTTGAATCTTGAGCCTCTATTAGATATTCTGGGCTATAGGGACTGTTCTCTAACTCCAATGTCTAATGTTCTACAGCCTTCCAAAATCAGTTATACACAGTGTAGGGCATAAATAAATTTTTTACTTTTCCATTTTTTCAGATTTCCAGATTTTACCTGTCAGGAGGAAAATTGCTTATTTTATTTGTAACAAAAATTCACAGAATCATTGGAGTTGGAAGGGACCTCTAGAGATGCTCGAGTCCAACCCCCCCACCCAAGCAGGTTTGCCTAGAGCACATTACACAGGATTGCATCCAGGAGGCTTTGGAACCTCTCCTGAGGAGACTCCAGAACTTCCCTGAGCAGCCTTTTCCAGGGCTTCATCACCCTCACAACTGAAGATGGTTTTCCTCATATTTAATTGGAACCTCCTGTGTTCCAGCTTGTGCCCATTGCTCCGTGTCCCGTCACTGGGCACCACTGAAAAGAGTCCAGGTCCATCCTCCTTGCACCCACCCTTTGCATTTTTACAGCCTAAATAGATAAGAATAAATAGGTGTCTCAGTCTTCTTCAGGCTAAACAGCCCCAGCTCTCTCAACCTTTCCGTGTAACAGAGATGCTCCAGTCCCCAAATCATCTTCGTTGCCCTCTGTGGGACTCTCTGCAGTAGTTCCCTGTTCATGCAAATTATTTTTGCTGTTTTGTCCTTCACTCTCCTCTTTGTGAACATAGGAAAAGGGCTCTTTGATCCGCTGCAGAGAAGCTGATGAAACTGCACGTATCTGCAGCGAGGTAGAAGAACTCTCCCTAAAGTCCAAGAGGATTTGGGATGTAGTCAGCCAAGCCTCTCAGACTGTTTTCCAACTTGATTTAGTCAATTCTTATGGTGCATTGCACCACTTTGTCGTGACTTGATGTCAGAAATACTAAAAAAAAAAAAAAAAAAAAAAAAGAAAGGAGGGGGAACCCTTTCCTTATTGGCATTCTGGGGAATTAAAGAGCGGGAATGCGAACGCCACAGTGGCAGCTGACATGGATTGTTTATTTAATTCTTCCAATTTGTTCACCTTAATGAAACACCAAAAGATTTGAGTGAGCGGTAATTAACAAGAGAGAGCCAGTCTAATGAAACCAGTACAGGATGATATTTGTTTCAAGGATCAATAAAAGACTGTGAGTGAGGATCATACCGGCATCATTCAGGAAAACAAACCACCTTGTGCCAATCAATTGTCATGCTGCACATGCATGGGGCTGTGTGAAGCATTTTAAATATTGCATCAGTAGAAAGACAGGAAAGGGAAATCTCGGTAAATTTGTGGGTATCTAGTACTTAATTTGTTGGTCTGTCAGGTACTATAATTATAGTTGCAGCATTCTTCTTCTGTGCTTTCAATAGTCGTTACTAAGCGAGTCTAGTGACATAATCTAATTAAAGTATGCTTCTCTTAGAGCGCATGGAGTCCATTGTGTAGGGTTTCTTTTCCCTTCTGTCACCACTTGCATGTTTTCAGGAAAATAACATAGACTGCATTCCCAGAAAGAAAAACAGAGTAGCTGATGAGAAAAAGCTACTTCCCTAACAACCCTTTCAGTCCTCCAGAGACAGTTGTTGGATTCCCTGTTGCCACCAGTTGATTTAACAATTAATAATGCAGCAATTAGCAGTGAGTTTCCAGATCTCAGTGCACAAAGCTTGATTTTTTTTATACTGTGAAGTCACTGACAATAACAGAATAAAAAAGGTAACAGCGGTGGGTGGAAAAGTTGTATTTTAAAATACAGAATCAATTTGATTATGGGAAGAATGAGGTTAGTGTGAGAGGAAAGTAAATATGTGCTATGTAAGACTATTGAAAGCAATATTGAAGCTAATGTGAAATTGTTGTGCTTCGAAAAACATAGATTTGAAATGACATCCCTGAAAGTACGGAATTCAGGATGTTTTTAACTGCGTGAAAAGATGCAGATTATAGATAAATGTTTAGGAACAGGATTATACTGCTGCTTGTGATTTAAAATGGGATTGATGAAGAGAATATCCAGACAGCCTCCTTTGAACCACAGCTGAAGGTAATTCAGAGAGCTGTAATAAGGTTAGAGGTAATTTATTTATTTATTTATTTTTAAGAAAAGGTACAGACAAAGTTCTTTAAAAATCAAAACACTTAAGTTCAGTTTTCAGGTTGAACAAAAGAGCAGTCCCAGAGCCAAGGCACTACTGAAATAACCAACTTAATGTAGATGTGTAGACTTGAGACACAAAGAATGGTGTGGAGGATGCAGGGAAATTATCAGTGAGATTCGTACAGTTGGCTGGAGAAGGTTCAGAAGCTTTACTGGTTTTGATCCCTGTAGATGCAAGAACAAATAACAATTGCAGTGGAGTTGGTGTATTTTCAGGAATTTTGTTCTAGAGCACTTTATTCTTTCTATTCTCACCTGTAAAACTATTAGAAAATTAATGTCTCAACTCTGTCTAATGTATAGTTTGTTAGGTATTCAGAAAAACTCATTTGGATACTGGGAATGCATTTTTAACACAGATTCAGGAATTTGAACTCTTGTGTAAATCTTACAGGCCTCGTTGAGTCCAGCTACAAGAATCATATTCAACAATGGCATTTGTAACTGGCTGGCAGCCAGAGCTGAGCTGTAGTTCTGAAACTTCTCAAACCTTATGAAGTGGCAAACAGCTCTGAATGGCTTTGTTCCTGGGATGGCACAGAGTCCCAGTTGAGAAAGTGCCTTTAGAAAGTGGAATTTGCATGGAATATTCAACCACCAGCAGCCACAAACAGGAGGGAATGCAGCAGGGAGACAGTAATTATGCTTTTTGTCCAAGTATCAAAGACAAGATGATCCACGAGTGGCACAAGGTGGTGAGATTTATAGGCTAGAAGCTGCAACAGACTAACGAGAGGAAATTGGTTTTAGCCAATACAAATAATGTTTTTATGTATCAGGATATTGCCCCATTGAATTACTGGAAGATACATGGGATGGCTTTTTTTTTCTTATTATTTCATCTCTGTGAAAATGTGCGTATAAAAATATATGAGTGTGTATATGTATAGCATGGGTAATTCCTTTCATCACAGCAAGTGATTGAGTTGCGAGAGGGTGTGAGACAAGAATGGATCCAGTTCTCAGCCTTTCCTTTGCATGGTGGGGAAGGTAAAATGGGATAAGGGAAAGACCTTACATAGTGAAACCAATTTAGCATTCATTAAAATCCTGGAACAGATCTCAACTGCAACAATAAAACATCTTCCCACAATCACAGATTTTGAAGCAACAAAATATTGCAAAGAATAAGGACTGTGTGAATGTCAGAAATCTAAGTTTCCTTAATCAAAATGAGATGGAAGACATCACAGTCATCAAACTAGAGAGGCAATAAATTAATACAGTTATGTAGGACCCAACCTCAACTCTTCTACACTGTTCGCTAGTTTGTGCTGCCTGTCAGTTAAAGGCATCAGTTTTCAGTTCTTAAAATTCCCAAGTAAAACTATTGGGAAACGTGAATTGTGCAAAGCATGACTGGTAAAAAGGACACCTTTTTTTTTCTTTCTTTCTTTTTTTTTTTTTTTCTTCCCAGTAGCCAGACTGTGAATCATGAGAAAGAAGTGCTGTTGACAGGAAGAAAATTGAAATCTTCGAGGTGCAGTGCTGGCAAAATTTCAGAAAAGTAGACAAAGGCTTATGTTAGAAAAATTAACTGCAGGGACTTTTGTCCAAAATAGGTTACACCAAATTTATGTGGTTCATCATGACAGCTATCGGAATGATCATAACCTTAAAGAGGTAATTATATGAAAGCAGTGGTGGAAGGTTGTGGTAGTAGAGGACAACCATGGTTGCTGGGAGGTTGGATCCTGGTGCTTAAAGCTATGAATCACTTGAGACAACTTCTAAAAGTTGTGTTGTATGTAGGCTATAAATGAGTTGTTTGGTGGTGGGGTTTTTTTGGCTATTTTTCTTTGATCATGTTTATTTTAACAGTATAAATCTGATGATGTCGTTATGCTACTTCTGGAAAAGGAATTGATCTTCCCCCACATTTTACAAATAATACAGTTGTAAGATTAATGGATACTAAATGGCACACTTAATACCCATGTGCTAGTCTGGTTTTAAATCTGTGGGTTTGATTTTTACAAAAAACCCATTTCTGATGAATGGGTCTTGTGATAAAGCCTTGCAAAGAACATTAACTTTCTACAAGCATAACCCTGCAAGACTGATAGTCACCATTTCTTTATGGTCAAGGTCATCTTCTTTCTCAAGGAGTTATTCATAGTGATCTACCATGACATGCCTCTCATTTGGCTACAAGCTTACTCCAAACTAAAGAAAATCATACAGTCTTTGAGAAAAATTCCCATGTTGCTTTTCTTTTTCCATTAGGAGACTGCTCTATTTTTTGTGCAGATGTTGGTCTGTCTATTAAAGTACAGTTTTTTGTTTGTTACTGTTGAGTATATGAGTTACTGAGCTCATGTCTCCTTTTTCTTATACTTTCCCCTGTTGTTATTTTGATATTTTTCTGATGACTTTAATAATTTGTCTGTGAAACAATCAGCACATGTTTAGAATATGACTAGTTACATTTTCAAAATAGAGAAAAACAAAACAGATGGAAGAAAACATATTAATTTGCAAAGGAGCAGTAAATCAAGCTCTTGTTTTCTGGTTTCATGTCCAGCTGTGATAAATAAATAAAAGTATGAGACTTATCAGTAGCAGTGAGAAAATACGTTGTGTTTTAAATTGTATTTCATTTGTAAATTGGTCTGGAAGTTTGTGCAAATTGGAAATATTCTATATGAAAGCATGCATCAAAATTTTACATTCTACTGAGGAGGTCAAATTATTGGTTGACATGAGCTGAAATTGAGAAGATACTCAGTTTTTCTTAAATGTAAAGGTGCATTTCTACTATGCATTTATTAAATGCACCCAAATTTTACCTTATTTTTTAATATTCCCTTCTTCTTAATTTTATAGTGCATACCTGCTAGGCTATATTCATTACCCTGAAACAACATACATGAATCAAACGTCCCAACTGATTTCATCCCTAATGTCTCTCAGAACACTAATTATTAGCTGAAATTAGGAAAAGCTACACATGAATAAGTATGCATTAATGTACCACACGAGAAAGCAGAGATAGCACACGTATAGTCCTTGCAGTTTAAGTTCTCTTTAAGAGCTTCAGATGAGAACTGTGCTCAGTGTTGGTGCGTTGTGTGTGTGTGTGTGTAGTGAAAGTATTGCAATGTCCTCATGTCTGAAAGTAATCTCATTTGTTTGACACTTGTGGGTATGACTGGACTTTTTTTCTAAAGAAATGAGATACACAGGTAGCTACAAAGTAGTTTGGTTTAGATGCTGGAAGAACAAACTTTCATCTTACATTCCATGTAACCTCTCTCTCTCTTCCATGTGCGCCTGCCTCTTTTATCCTAAGAGTCTGTCCTTATTGTTGAGGACTTGTTATGCTTGACATTTCAGCCACCTCTTATCTACCGTCTTATCATTTATGTTGGTGAAATGTGTAATTCTCAACACTCGTGGTGTCTAAATATCTATTACACATTTAAAAGCCGTGTAAGGAAAATGTGACTTGTTTTTTATGTCATATCAATATTCATTGCACTTGTAATTGCTGTTGCAGTTGTAAAGAGAGAAGAAGTGGGGAACCTATTAAACAGATAAAATACCAAGCACCTGAATTGTGAAAATGATTTAGCATCTAATCTAGTTCAATCTGTGCAGATGCTGCTGGAAAGGCTTAGGGCTATTTCAGTCTAAAATTCTTGCAAGTAGTTTACTGTTACTTGTATTTATTTATTTAGAACAAGTTGGGTTCCTTCTATTTGAAGGCTACAGGCTATTAAAAATGTGTTCTTTCTTTTCTTCTTCATAAATACAAAAGAATAAATGTCAGCACAAATTATTGTGTCACACAAATGGGTGGATATACCAGTGTGACTACTTCCTTTTCTCCTTGATTCTTTGAAACTGTTATTCACTGTTGTATGGATTGGGTATATGACAAGTAGAGTGACATCTACTCGTTTAGGATAGGAAAATATGACTGGAAAGTCTCCAGGTGTTTGGTTTGATTTAGACACATTTGTAGCTGTGCAAGAGAGGGAATAAACCCTAAGGAAAGCTATAGACCTGTGATGTATTGAACTACAAGGACTGCATTAGAGCCCCTGTCTGGTACTGTAAATAAAGACTTTTATATTTTCATTTATTGACTGCAATGCTAAGAGAGCTTTACATTGTCCAGTAGAATTGGCTGAAAAATAATGTATGGAAAATCTATAGGAGACACAGAGGCACTTTAGAAAGTTGAGAACAATTAGCTTTATCATCAAAGGCAAAAGCATTGCTGCTTTGATTCTCAAAGAAGCTATTGATAGTTCTCCTTGTGTTGAGCTGCTAACAGCATCTTCAGTGGAAAAGGCAAAATCTGTTCTCAGGAGGGAGGTGGGACTTCATAGTCCGTTTGTATTTTCTTGAACATCTGTATTTCCTGGAAAGGGTGGGTCCAAATCCTCCACCGCTGGGATTATAAGATCTTTTTCTTTAGCTTTTTCTTTTTGCTTTTTTCAGTAGGACCAGACCTAGCTCTGGTTTGTGTGGAAATACAAGAGTAGAGACCTGAGCACGTCTGGGGATGAGGGCACACTGAGGTATCGACAACAAGCTCAGCCGGTGAACCACAACTTGGTCCCATTTTTAAAGAGCATATAAGAAAATGGTGCAGTGAAGACTGTGAGAAAAAAAATCACACATGCCATTAAGTCTATATTCATATTTCTTTTTATAGGCTTTTGTATCATTGAATGTGTAGGGGTTATGATATAGTATGTAATATTTTCAGTATTTAAATAGAAATGAGTGATTAATGCTTCACAAAGCATTAAAATTCACTAGTCACTTCATTAGTTCATGAAAATTAGCTCTTTTCAGCAGAGCATATATACATTGTCCTGCTTTTGTGCCTTGATTTTAGAATAATTATATATAATAAATATACGGTGGTGAATGTACCCCTTGAAGGCTTTTAACCACCAAAATACTGGTGCTTGAGTAGCCTGGAAGCACTGGCCTGAGTTCTGCCACTGTCATGATTCCTGAAGTCACAAATCATTCCTTCTAGCTCAGATTTCATTGTTAAAATGAAAATGGATACAAAGAGAAAAAAGCTGTGGAAGAGATCACAGCTCATATTAGTCAATCTAAAGCCATCTTTGTAAAGTCTTCCCTCGCAATCAAAATCTGGTTTTACTCACATAAATAACAAAGAAAAAACCATAACAATCTTGATCTAAAAATTCCCCAGGTATGTCTGCAGAAATGTTTGTAGTCATCTCTTATTTATATTCATTTGATGAGAGAAGGAAGCAGGATCAGGATATAGAGTTTGTCACTTGTCTTTGATCAACACCCATGTAGGAGATGTTACTAAGACAGGAGAAGTGTGCTCCATGATCATGTCACGCTGTTTGTGTGTCCTGAGCATCACCGAGCAGCAGGAAATGATGGTGTGAAGGGGAGGGAGCATTGGGATTTAATGAGAAGCTTCCTTATGTGCAAAAAATGCAAATCATGCAATAACTGTGCGATTTGTAACACTGCACTTATCAGTGAGGCAGTTCCTTGAATTTAGAAAAGAATGGAAGGGACAACGTAGAGCTGATTTGGTGGTACAGGAACATGGCCAGTGGTTCTGCAGAAGCACTGAACAGAGGTGTACCTTTATTTCTCTTTAAATGCAAAATAACTATTGGTTATTGGTCCTATTGCCCTGGATTCACACAACTGGAATAATGGAGACTACTCTTTACCAGTATGTAAAGCCGTTCAGTGCCTGTTTACCTGGCCAGGATATTTTCATCTCTCTACCAACTGAAAAATTCCATACCTTGATTTTGCACCTTTCTAATCCTTGCACTGCAAATTCAAGTGCTTTTGAGGAAAGATATATGCCTGTTGTCTTTTCAAATTAGCATTTCTTACCAAATCCCATACGTGGTGTTTAATTGGGTGTTTTTAACTTTGTTTATATACTCGGGTACGTGACGTACAGTCCACTGTGTCTAAGAGATACCTTTGCTACTGACAAATGAGCCTCTGCTACAAAGTGAGCCTTCACTGTCACTGAAGGTACATATGTAACTAGAAATTATTCGGAGCATTTGTCTTTCTGTGCTGGAGGAGCCACGAGGTCCAGCTTCCCTCTGGCGGGTCAGGTGCTGGGCATTGGGCAGCTTCAGGCTTCCAAAAGTTGGAAAAGTTCTGTACGTGAACCTGCAAGTTGTTTTTGAATCATTTAGTATGTTTATCAGTGAGTTCAAATGAGACAAACGTCGCTTTTTAAATCCTACAGTTTAACATTTTATTGCCACATAGCACAACAATAATAGTCAAAGGAAAACAAAGGGGTTTTTTCCTTCTTTCCTTGAAGTGATTACACAATATTAGTTTATCCCAGTGCACTGGTTTGCTAACAGGCTAGGAGCTTGCCTAAGCCACCAACTAACAGGGGCAGGATTGTGCCATTAACTTGCAGGTAAACAGTGACAGTGACTGCACAGCCAATTTTAGGCTGATAGGGTTTTTTTTTCCCCATGGGGTTGGTGAGTGGACGATGTGGAGCCCAGGAGACAACGGGGCACTGGTGTGACAGACCTGGAGGCCAGGACTTCACCAAAATGTTGCCGAGATGCTCTCAGGCTGCAGCTGTTAAAAGCAGCGTGAGTTTCATAATTTCAGTGTTCCTGCTGCTTCTCTGCTTTAGTCCGTTTTTCTATATTCTATTTTAGCTGGAGTCTCCCTAATTTCACAACTCCCCCGTGGTGTATAGGATTTTTTATAGCTGTAAGGATTGTGAGTTGTTGCCTTGGAAACACAGTTGTTGTAACTATACTTGTTACTTTGGCTTTATCACAAAAGGTTTCAAAGCTTTGCTGTATTTGTCTGACATTTCTTGATTCAGTTACTCTTTTTAACAACCCATTTGACAAAGTACCAGAGGAGGAAATAAAACCTCAACCTCACAATGTACAGCATGCCCCCGAGTCCTGACTGAATCACCTGCTTTCGTGCCCTCGGAAGCCTCCAAACCCCATTCAATCCTCTGCCTGCCGATTTCGAAAAATACAAAAACGTAGGAATTTTTGAAAAAAACTTGCGATGTGCGATGTCAGGGCTTCTGTCTGCAGATGCTGGGGGCAGCCTGAAACTGCAGCTCCTCCAGGTTTCTGCACGGGACCAGACAGCTGTAGGCAGATGAGTACCTTCACCAGCCTGGGCCTCTGCCAGGGCTCTGACTCGTTAGGACAGCAGATCCAGCAAGGACAGGAGGAGGTAGCAGATGATTCTTCAGCGCCTCACCCACGGTAGAGAAAGCTGCTTTGGTACCAGAGAAGGACTAATGTTCATACTTGCTGCCTTTGTTGTAAGAGTGTGTAATCCTTTCCTTTGGGCCTCCTGCTCAGGATCAGGTCCTTGAAGTAAAAGGTGTTTTATCCCTTTCAGTACTGAGGAAGGGCTTGTTAGGTCGGAGAGAAACCACACAGGATCCCCTTCCAGGGCACATCCTCTTTACTTGCCAGCTGTGAAGAAATGCCAGAGCTTTGAGATGGCTGAAATGTGCAGACAGTAGTAGCCTAGTTTTGAAAGTTGTATATGTTCGCTTTTTTTTTATCCAAGGCTTCTAATTGCCAGCATATTTTCAATCCATATACCTGTCAACTATGCTGGTTTAGCTGGCATTGCTCTGCCTTTATATTGTCTCCTGTTTTTATAGCAATATAAAAAATGGTTCATTTTTTGTACGTTGCTCCCTCACTGAGCTTTCCCATTTCCCCGGTCTGCAGCAGAAGCTGGAATAGATGGAGAGGAGGACAGGTGGGCACTATTTCTGCTGTGCTCTCAGAAAGCAGAAAGGGGTGCTGCAAGAAAAAAGCTGCTAACTTTGCTACTAAAAGCTGCTAAAAAGCTGCTAATGCACCTCAGTCCACTGTAACACCTTCTGCTTCCCATTGTTTGTAGTTGAAGATTTTGTAGGTAGCTCTTAATGTGAAGATTTGAGTCAAGTCAGCAACTGAAGGCACAGTCACAATGGTTTGAGATGACCAATGTGAATTTTCAGTAGATTTGCTGTGGAGAAAGGTAACCTCACCATACCAAGAGAGGCTTACTATAGTATAATGTAGGGCAACTTTCTTTTTTGATTTAATTTCTTCAGACGATTTAACCTTAGTAATTTATAGCCTGCATTTTTTTTTAAGGGAGTTTATTAGGAAAGCCACTAAAAAGCAAATCAAACCAGAAATACCTGAGCAACTAATATGAAGTTATAATATACAGTGTTGAAGCAGATAATGAATGGATATTTGTGTTTGCTTGTAAACAACCATTATAAACCCAGGGAAAATGATAACCGTTCTTTTCAAAGTGTCATTCGTCTGATGAAAGCACAAGTTAACTGTCAAGTTGTAATCAAATTGCAAAAATTACTCAGTAAATCTGGAGGAGGATGGGAATTAAAAAAAAAGGGATAGTGGACAATACTGGAGTTTCTTGAGCTCTGGTTGAGAAGCAGAGAACATCCTGAGGGTGATCACAATCAAAGGTGCTCTTTTACCCCATTCTCTTTGATGGTTCACTCTTTGGAATAAGAGATGTTTCTGCACAGAAGCACAAGCCATATCTTCAAGTCCCTTGATTACATTCATTAAGCTGACAGGGATGATATAGGATCTAATATTTTACCCCAGATTCCCGGTGTATGGGGAGGGGATTTACAAAGCTTATCATGTTTTTGTCTGGGCAACCACAACAAAGGGAATTTTCAAGTTCAGAATTAGGGCAATAACTTAAGGTGGATGATCGTATCCATTTCAGAGCAGCATCTCTGTAGTAGTTTCAGAATATAATTAAATATTAAAATAACTACAGTCTAGATTGTTAGAATGTTGACAGCTAAACTAATCTGTATTTTTACTGATTTAATGATAGCATCTGCAATACTTGCTTCTATCGTTTGTGTTGAGTATAGAAAAGAAATTATATTGGATTCTACAAAATTCATATACTACTAGATGCAATATTCTGGGAGCTAGATAATAACGGGCTGTGAACATCTATAGTTTAAGCATTTTTATACTTATTAAGAATTTATTGAGGTTGTGTCCTTGGTTGCTGATTGGAATGAGCTGTGAAAAGCATTGCACACTACGTTCTGTCATGTTTGGAGATTTTCTTTCCGTCAGCCCTTCCTGGGAGGACACTCTGACATAATAACCTTTCCAGCAGTACTTTTCACAGCCTGAACTCTGGGACCTTAATATATTTTGGGCTTGTATGTTTTATTCTTGACTTGGAGGATCCTTTGGATGGGAAGAAACACTATATGTATAAAAATCTGAACACCTATTGTGCTGCATTAGCAAGAGTGCAGGCAATAGAAAAGAGGAGAGAAAAGGTGGAGGCATTTTAAGTGTGGTGAAACACCAGAAGCAATTTCCCAGGAATACTCTGGAATCTCCGCCCTTGGAGTTTTTCACAACCCAGCTAGACATGGCTCAGAATCACATGTAGGTGGACATATGCTCAGCAGGAGATTGGACTAAGTGAGCTCCAGAGGTTGCTTTGAACCAATATTATTCTTTTCCTCTGATTTATTTTTTTTTTATCCCATCAACCTTGTAAAAATATATATTCTACAAAAGCAATTAAGGGAAAAAAAAAGACTTTTTATTTGAGGATTCATTTTACTCTTTGTTTTAGTACAGGAACTAGTACAAATCAACAGATATTTGCCATTGTGGAAGAAAGGAATGGGTAAGATGAGAGAAAAAAGCAGAAAACCCCTGATGAAGGTTGTTCAGATCTCAGCACTCTCTCATGGAATCTCAAGAAATAAACTGTCTTAAAATATCCTCCCAGGAATGGGGTGACAATGGAAATGAATGCTGCATTTGCTACAAATGATGGCATCTTAATCTATGTACTTTGTATTTCCTCAACTGTCTTCCCTATCATATTTCAGCTGTCGAACTCCAAAGTCAAAAAGCTAACAGCTTTGCAGATGAAGTTCTGCTTTCCCATTCCTGTCTGCAATTGCTTCTGACAGCCTGTGTTTGCCTATCGCTGAGATTCGCACAGATTAGTTTCCATCTTGGCACTGAGGATTTGCATCAGGCTATTAAATGTACAAGGACACAGTGAGTGAATACCTATCAATATCCTGAAGACTCTTGGGGTCTTGAGAACCTTTAGGGACTTTATAAACTGGCTTGTGCAGATCAGGAGATAACCCCAGTGAACCACCTTTGGCAGCTACTGCAACAGCAAAGAAGCTTTCAGAGTGGAATTTACTGCTTTCTTGCTGGTTCTAGTAAGTGGAAGAAAGCCTCTCTAATAGGAAAGGGCTAGATACCACCACTCCTCAAAATAACTGTAGAGAACTAGTGGTCAGTAAAGTGTTATTTTCTGTCACTGTTCACACCACTGGCATCACGATACTTTTACAAAAGTCTCAAACAACAAACAGAATTTTTTGTGAATACCTTAAAGTTTGTATTATAAGCCTCAAGTTGTGTATCATTGTGAGGGATGGCATTAGAAGCTTGTAGCTATCAAGCTCAAAGTATCATTTTTCTAGCTCCCTCTTTTAAAAGGTGTCTTTTCCTGTTAGTAGATGTTATCTTTTGTTGTCACATATTCATGTCATTGACTGACACATCACCCTTCTGATGGCTAGAGAGTCAAAAGGGAGAGGACTGAAGGGTAATGAGGATTCACCTGCTCTTAAAATGTTCCCATGATGATCATTTCTGACCTGACAATTTAGTGATAATGTATAGACCTATTCTGTCTTCTCAACTGACACTGCAGTGTGTTCTTCAGTGCTTTGCTTGTGGAAAGAAACTCCTGTGGTGGTTCTGCAGCCCTTGTGTAAGAAAAAAGTAGTGAGTTCTTTCCTCCGAACGGCAGAAAAGACATGTGCCAGAATTCTTTGTAATCTCTAAATGGTGGCTGGAGTCTCCCAGTTTTGCTGCATTTAACTGTTTTGACATACTGTGCTAAGGACACGAAGCACTGACAACGGGCTGTTACACAGGCAAAAGGTTAATTTGACTGGTCTTGAAAGTACTAACATATAAGTATGTGACAAGCCCATCTGCAGTCAGAGGAAAGGGAAATAACTTGTTATTACTGAAGCATGTATTGTTATTTCAGAAATAACCAACACTGGTCACAGAAATAGAAACAAAGTGGTTGCTTTAAGGTACTTAATCTCTGAGAAGGGAAGCATGGAGACGGTGTAGAATGAAATGGGAATGGTGTCGCCTGTTGTTAGCTGCCATGCCTACAGATACAGTCACTGGCTATTGACCAAAGAAAGGCTGGGGTGGAAAGACCAGCTTGCTTTAAAATACCCAGTGCTGACAAGTGAGTTACTGGGTCAGCTGAAGTAGCTGAGTAGTAAAAAGTGTTTATTATTTAATAACCCAGATTACTTTAAGCAGAAATAGCCAAAAGGAAAATAAGAATCTGTTAGGGAGTGTGTCGTCCTGTAAACTACAAGAGGAAAAACTGTAGGAAGCTGAAGTTGTTTAGAAACTCCCTCTCACCATAGCTGGTCTTCTTGTCACAAGCGTGCTCCGTGAGCCGACAGTGACCTGCACTTCAACTCATCATTTTACATGGAAGAAAAGAGCTGGAGAAGATAATGATATCCCATTCATTTTCTTTAAGATAATCAGGTTTCTGGAGCTCACTACTTCTATGCTTTTTATATTTTTGAAGTGAGGTTTGCCATTACCACGGAGTTTACTTTGCAGCTAGAAAGAGTCAAAAAGCATCAGGGTTTTTAAAGCTTAATGAAGCTTTTCTATTCCAAAAGGTATTTTCTTTCATAACGTGCCAACAAGCTGACCGGTGCACTGAAGGTGTGCATGTGAGTGTATCTATAGGTATATCTTCGTACACTGCATATAAATATACATTAAAAAAAAAAGCCTTGAGAATTCACTCACCACAGTAGCTATGCCACAGGTGAAAGGGTGAATTTTTAGGGCCATTGAACACTGTAAATGTGTTCATTGTATCAGTGCTTCAGAAATACCCATTCTAAATGACTTTGTGTTGATCCACTGTGAAAATTCATTGTGCTCAATTGCCCTCAAAATTTCTCATTTCTCATCTGTGATGTTGCAGTCTGCTGACTGCACACTGGACTGCTGTACAAAGCGTGTAGGCACCCTGCCTCAGAGTGTCTTAAAATACTCTATATTGCCTGCAAGGTTGCCGTGTGTTACTTAATAACTGAATAGATCTGTGTCTAGGGCTCGTATCTACGAGACTTTCAAAGATGGGAACAGATTTCATGGAAGTTCAGTTATGTTGAGGCATCTACAGACAGTGAAACAAAGTCTTGTGTGTCACGTGTCACACGAATCTTAACAGAAATGTGGAAAATGGAACTTCGGCTTTAATTTTTAATCGTACCTTTGATTCAGAGACATCAAAACCACTCGCACATCATTTCAATTCTATTCAATTTGGGTGGGGGAGAGAAATTAGCAGTGGCATATAGATCTTTCTTTTGGCATATAAGGCAGGAAGTGGAGTCATAACATGATTTGGGTTGACAATTGTTTGACATCTCATTGGAAACAAAATGTATTACTTTGGGTTTTTTTCCAGTTTTAAAATGGGGCATCTTTACCAGACTTTTAGTATGGTCTTTATCTGTTTGCTGTATTGTCTGATTTCCTATAAAAGCATATGCACATCAGCCTTTAAAGTCTATTCTGGAACAAAGGATAGGTGACATTTAAAGACCTCTCCAGAATCTGTCTAGAGCTGTCCCAGTTGGTCCCTGCTGTATTACAGTACGTTGGTTATTGCCCGTGGATGCTCTCAAGCATTAGAATAACGATATCATTATAAAACCCTGATGGCATTGACAGAAGCACTGGCCGAGGAAGGTACATCTAAGAAAATGAAAACTTTGCATTCAAATGAGATGTAGCAGGAAGCCTGTTGAGGAGTCCAAAGTTGCAAATTTTAAAGAAATGTTGCCATTTTATGCTTCTAAGTTTACAAGACAAAATCTTGCCTTTAATTTAGACAAGTTGGACACTTTGTCTTAAAAATTGGGGCAGTAGATACTTAATCATGTAAGAAGTCTTTGATTTTTCTTCCAGTTAGTGGGAAATTTAATTACATCCTTGTACTAACATCTTGCTGGAGCAATGGCTCATTTCTGAGTTGCTGTAGCGGGGTAATACCTCCTTAAGCACCACACAGGCCACTGCTCCAGGAATGATTCAGTTTTATATTAGTAAACCTGAGATTCAACTAGACAATGCCAAGGTCAGATTCTGCCTCATTCAAAGTCTGTTAAACGCGTGCTTCCTAGTAACTATTTAATTCATATTTCACTACAAATTCAAAACTGTGTATTGTTTAGTTTGTGGGTTTTTTAACCTTTAACACCGAAAATGGAAATAAATAAATTAATTAAATTGTTTGTTAGGGTTTTTGTTTGTTTTGTTGTTTTGGGGTTTTTTTGTTGCTGTTATTAGCAGTCCATTTGCCTTCTCTGCTCTGATTTTTGTTTTTCAAATAGATTATTTGAAAGCAGGTGAAAGCTGTCTTCTAGGGGTATGAATATCAGTCATAATTTTAAAAAGAAAAACAGTATTTGCAAGCACATTGCATTTCTAGTCTTGAAGGTTAAGTATACAAACAAATGCATAAAGCACTTTCATGTCTCTGTCTCTACATTCATCTCTGGCATCTAGTAATAATACTCTGGGTGGCAAAGTAGTACTAATTCATATAAATGATGGTATGAACAGTTATAATTCATCTGTTCTTCAGGTTTAATAAAAGACCTAGTATTCTAAACCAGAAAATATTCTCTGATTTGCTTTTACATAATAGTTTTGTTCCTTTGAAATTCTTGGGAGCAAAAGGAAAGATCTCCCTCGTGTTAGTGCCACTTTTTTTGGTATTTAAATGCATAAAATGAATAGACCCATTCTTATAAGGGAAATAAAACATCAGAAAAATATTCCTCTGACTAGGGTCTGACAGCTGGGTTTTGTCTAAATTATTTGCTGACTTGAGTCATCCATTTCTCAGAACGAAAAAAAAAAGAGCTACTGCATCACATAATCTCAGAGGGTCTCTCAAGAGAAGATAAAGGCCAGCTTGAGTCTATTGTCTAGACTCAACTGTTCAATACTCATCATCTTTATTCTTTTTATTCTTATGCCTGAAAGTAATTTTAAAATGAGGAAAGATAATAGGAATAGTTGTGTGAGAGTGGTATCTCTGGCTAATATGACCAATTCTGTAGAAAAGGAGCTCTTGTTATGAAGCTTTAATTTTCTTTTACTTAGTTTTACTGCAGATCTTCAGCATTTCAGTGCTGGTTTTATGGTGTTTCTAAAAACATAGACTTTCACAGTAAAAGATTATATTTATGCAGTCTGTAAACTTACACTTTTACGTAGTTACAATTGCATCTTTGTTTCAATAAATTGCATTTACATTGCAGTTACATTCTGTTTCATAATTAAATCGCTTTCAGTCTAAGTAAGTACAGGAAATCTATGCTTCGATGTGCAAGTCTGCTGACAAAGTGAAGGGTAACCCAATTCCCATCCTTGCAACTTTTTAATTAGTTGCTACACATCTGAGGATTAGGTTTGTTGGGTTGTCTTGCAGAAAATGACATTAATATTCAGTTTCGTTAAGGACTTTCAATAAACAAAGAGAAATAATAAATCTATTAAACAAATGTCTCCGATGACATGTTTCCATATGTATGGCAACTTTTCTATACTGTTTCCAAATGCAGACAGTTGAGAAGGGCTTATCTTTCAATGTTTTAGCTGAATCTTGAAGAGTATCTGGGTATCTTCCATTATGAGCTAATATGCATTTGAATTTGCTGAACGTATTTTCTAGGGTCTGCAAAAGCCAGGTGGAAAATAATGCTTTGTTACAAGCTCTATTATCAGCCTCTCAAAGTACATTATTTCATTTTCATTTTGTCTAGGTTTTGGAATATTCTGCATCTGAACAAGATAGCTTTTTTTTTTGTCAAGTTTGAAATTATTATTTTAGAGATGAAAGGTGTGTTAAATTATGCCCTTATCTTGAATATTTTTAAATGAATTGATACGTGAGGAATAGTTTTGTGAAATATTCTTCATAAGACTCTTCAGCTCTGAGTTAAATAACTGGTATTTAAAAAACAGCTCGTCTAAAGTAAACTTGGAAATTATTTTAGGCTTATATTATCATTTGAAAAAAAAATTGGAATTCCTGTGAAAGAGAACCGGTATAGAAATGAATTCTTATTTCCCATATCCCTCGGAAAATAAGCTCTGCTATTTAAGTCCTGGCAAGATGGCATTGATTTTGCATGGAGACTTTTGGCTGGTTTTATGGTGGCATAAATTCACTTTATGTTATAGCTTGCTAATACATACAGTGCTATAAATCAAAAACATTATTTCACAGCTTTTGAGAGCTATTGAGGTGTCAGTGATGATGTAACTTACCCCAAAATACTATTTACATTGCATTAAAATTCCTGTAGGGACAGTTTGCATTTACATCAAAGAGCCATTCAGTTCCTACCCAATATATGCTAACTTGATTTGTATATTTCATGTATTTACAAGTGTGTGCGTGAAATTTAGTTCACTTTCTGGTTTTTGCCAAGAAATTTCAAAAACGTTTTTGACAGCACTAGAAGAAAGGTTGTTGAGAAACCCTGCAGCCTGTAGGCTTGCTGAACTCCCTGGGTGTTGATTTGTGAGGAGCTCTGCACTGAACTGTGACAACAGTGGGGTACCTGCCTTGCAGACAGTGACATCCTTGCGGGGGGGATGGCTGTAGTGGGATCAAGGCACTCCTGAAACATCTGTCTTCAAACCTAACTGGGTGAAGAAAACAGAAACTGCTCCCCTGACCCTAGGAGCTGGTGAGCAATCTTGCAGTGGGCTTGCCAAGCAGCATCCTCCAGGAGAGGGTTTGGGCAGGCTGATAGGGAGAAGTTGTTTCCCAAGTTGTCCCAGCTCAATTTGCTGCCAATTTGATTGAAATCTCTAATAGTGAGTTAAATGTGCTTAAGGGCTGCAGGTGGTGTTTGGCTGGAAATTTCATCTTCTACTATATTACAGGAGGTGACCAGCTACTCAGAAAGCGAGTAGGACCCTGAGCGTTGTGCTGACTCCACTGCTCTTCCTGTTGCACTTTGCTTCATGCTGAAGTTTAGGGCTTGAACTCTTGTGAGTAAATGAGGAATATTCCATATTGTGACTGCCAGAACTAGATAGTGGAAGAATATTTCAAAGGGAGTTTTCTTGTGACATTTCATAGCTTTGAATGTTCAGTTTGCTTTTTAATTTGCCTAAATTTGGAAGAAATCTGTGTTCTTTCTTTAGTGTAGTCTAACGTAGTCTTATCTGTCTTTAAGTTTTATTTGTTTGTTTGCTTTTTCCCATAATAGCAGTTCTAGAATCCGATTCAGTTATAAAGCAGTATTTAGGCTGTAATCTTAGTTGTTTTCTGTGTTGACTTCTATGCAGTAAGGTACGTGCATATAGGCTAATTTTGTATAGACTATAGAAAAAATCCTAATGTATTTACTCTATATTTTCTCCGAATTACTGAACTTTACAAAGTTTACAAAAACAACTGCCAATGCATTTACAAAACTGTGGTGGATTAACCACTGGTAGGCTGCTAGACCAGACCCAGCACAGTAAGTTTTATTTCTAAGAATCTTACGATGTTGTTGTAACCATTTCACTGCCCCATTGGTGATGGAAAAACAGAGCACTGAATTTCTTCTGAGGATCTTTCCCCGACTCACGGTCAGTGGTAGATCCCAAACTGCCTTCACTTTATAGGCCAGGACAAAAGTCACAAAAAGGATATAGTTGTAACAAAGATGATGTAATTACTTACAGTAAAATAGTTTCTCCTCGTGTTTTGCTGTCCTGCATGGTTGCACACTCAGGGTGCTGAGATGAATGGTCAACCCACTGCAATAGCAGCAGTTTGTCCTGTCTGAGGCACTGCTCGTCAGCAGGCAGGACCCGGCGAGTGCCTCCCCATCATCCGCAGGGAGCTCGTTAAGCTCCATGATGTTTGTTGCTGTTAATTTAATATGGCATTGCATACAGGACTGGCCCAAAGTCCGGCTGCAGTTCAGGGAGAAGCAGTAAAATGATAAAATTCTTTCCTTTTTTTGATAGAGGTTTTCTTCCAGCCCTGAATTTGAAGTTATTTGAAGATTACATGCAAAGTAGCTCTGTAGGAACAGATTTGTAGTTGGCATTCTAATTTAAGGAATTAAAGCTATAAATTGCAGTTCTGTGTGGCACTACTTTCACATTTTCTAGATGCCTTGTGAATTGGATGGCCCTTTCCCAGGAGCAAGGGGATTGATGCCTGGGTTTTATGTAAGGGTTGGTAGCTGGCCACGCTTCCCTTCCTGCCTTCCCACCTTTCATTCTGTAACACAAGTGGTTACTGCAACAGATACAAGGCTAAGGCAGATCAAGTATGTTCTTCCTTCCATGCTTAGAGAAAAAAAAAAGATTCCTAATGCAACTGCTACTTAGCACAAACACAGGAAAGGTGAAAAAATCATTCTGAAAAAGTATTCCTGTCCTATGAAGTCAGTTATTGCTTAGCCGTAACAATATGACAACTTCTTAACCACTTCAATGGGATTTTTTTCTATCAGAGATATATATTATATATTCAGGTACCCAGGAGGGACCTATTCACACATTGATCTATTGAGTTCTCAGGAGAAATTAAATAAATAACAAATTGTACCAACATGATAAATTGGGAGGAAGCCTTTAATCAATTATTAATTGATTATTCACATGAGCACAACGCTTGTAAAGATCAAAACCTAATTTTGACAACATATGCAAACTTTTCCTTTTGAATTTAATAATATATTCTCAATCTGTTGTTCATTAAGGTGAACATCTGTGTATTCATTAATTTTTCTCCAAGCTTGCTGCACCATGAACTTCATTTCTTTAACAGATTTTCCAAAGAATAATCCCATTACAAGCTTAGTTTATAATACATACAATGACAGCTTCGTTAGCATACTTATATTTTTTTTGTCTAGTAAGCCTTTGCAGCAAAATCTATTCCAGGATGGTACAGGGCAGTCAGACCAGGGAAAGTGTATAAATCTGGTTGAGGAAACTGACTGCAGAGTTTCAGATCTCATTATCTGAGCTCATAAAAACGTGACACCACGGGTTTCCCAAAATCTATTGATTCTTATCTGTAAATTGTCACTTGCAAGTAACAGAATATAGAGATTTTATCCGGCGTGATATTTGGCATATTATCTTTTCCAAACTGGAGTTTTAAAAAACATGCAGTTTTAAAAATCCCTCTTTTGGTAATTTTACTTTACTATTTAAGTGAGATTATAACAGTCCTATAGTCCTAAAGATTTTCAAAGCATACTGGGAAGGTGAAGGAATAAATAGGTTAATGCTTCTACCTGCAAACAGTCATTTTTGAACCTTGAAATGGAAATATATAAGTAAAACTGTTACTCAGAGATAGACCTATAGGTGTTTCTTTAGACGCTTTTCAGACAACACATATATTCCTCCCACTTACATAGTACAATCGTAGCCAAAATCTGCATGTCTAACCCTTTCAGGCATGTTTCTATAGATAGCTGCCTTTTCTTCCTCTGACATTTTATCATAAAGTTAATAGTAAATGAAATACCGATGTTTCAGAGAAGATGACTTACAAGCTGTATTAATCTGACCAGTCCACATTAGGAGAGCACTGAGCAGAACTTGCAGCTGCAGAAGATTGTCACTGTGTTCCTGTGTTTAATGGAATAATCTAGGCACAGAGACAGAAAGAAGTCTATACTAAAATGAGTACAAGCACTTTTAAGTAGAAAACCTGTAGCTAATTTTCAATCCTGTAATTGAGTTTGCAGGATGCCGCATAAATAAGGCTAGGCTTTTTTGAAAGTTGGATGCTTTCCACTGCATAATAATGTTTTACAGCCTTGTAATGCATTCCCATGTATTTCCCCCACATACTGTGCACATACATCTCAGTGCTGCATGTCTGAAAACCTCATCCGTGACACAGCCTACGCAGTGTTGCGTCAGGGAAGCTTCAGAAATACATGCACATTGACTGTTTGCAAATAATTGACAGCCTGCTAGATATGATTTGTTAATTTATGATTTGCTGTAGCATGCTCAGACATCAGTGTGTGGTCCCTGCTGGGTTATATCCTAAAATGAGATGCAAAACTCTTACCTTAAAGGCTTTTTTGATGATATTTGTGTTTTGCTCTCGCTAAAAGTCAAGAGCAATTCTTAAGAGGTTCAAGTCCAGCCCTGAGCTTTGAAGAGTTTTCCTGAAAAGAAATTCCAACAGAATAGCATTAAATTTTAAATTGTGTTAAGAACTTTATAACATTCTTTATATCTTTTTCTGACTTTATTGAATTACTTGCACTTAGTAATTAAGCAGAAGGTTTTGCAAGTTACTGAGTAAAATGGCGTTAAAAAATTGCTGTAATGACATCAGCTTATACAGTCATGTCCTTGAACTCAATACTACCTCACAAATCTGTGTTAGATTATGTTCGAGATGCAATCTTAAAAAGTCCTGAGTTCTCTCAGCCTTTTTTTAAAGTCAATGGAAACGAAGGCCACCCAGCTAGAAGCAGAGGACATTGAGCTCGTTGTGAAATTGAATCTTCACTGTAACTTATGCTCTTAACATTTTAGATAATCCATTGATCTCTTTAGAACAGATAATATCTGTAATAACACCACATTTCTACATCATCCAAAGTCAATTAAAAGGTGTGCATTATAGCTATATTTTAATCGAGACTTACTGGGAAATGGAAGTAAAGAATTCTGCTTTTCTTAATAGTATCATTTGCAAAAAGGAAAGCTGACTGGAAAAATCAAATGAGTTATATGTTCTTTATACATCCTTATACGTCCACTTTCTTCTTAAAATGAATTTAAATTGCCTCTATCCTGAATAAGAACGTATTTCAAAATAATGAGAAGTAGATGGATCTTTCCAGAGCATTCACATGGAGAATTCAAATATAACTCGTTAAACTTTGCTCTATAAATAAGAACTCGGCAAAATACAGGTTGTCATTGAGAGATGGTGAGTGGACAGCTAAGTTTAATATCTTCCAGTCCTATCTACTTACCAGACAAATTGGAGGAATGCATTTCACTGTAAAGTAGGATATGGAAGAAACAAACTCTTGCATACAGCACTGCAGAATGGGCTTGAACACGCTGGTTTGGGTTTTTTCCTCACTCTTCCTGTCTGAAATCTACGCTCAGATGTATAACCACTCTGTACGCAGCTATTCCAGGCCAGCAGCAAATGCCTACCTTCAGAAAGTTGGCTATTGTATTACTTTTGAGCTGTTTGGTGTTAGTATGACTGTGTCCTATGCTGCTAAATTTTGAAGGGTTTCACTATTGCTGTCAAGAAGCATTTGCTGCTTTTCAGTGTGTTCTGAAGTAAAAAATCGGTATCTCGCGAATAAAATAATCTCCTCCAAAACCTGATCTCACATACTTGTTCAAAATTTTTTTTATTTTATTTTTTGCATGCATATAAGGGATTGTCATGGTCCAGTTGAATTCATTTTGATAACCTAAATAAATAATTTAAAAGGGAATCAACAGTTCATCTAATGTATTGTCATTTACATTCTGTACTTCTATTGAGGGTAAGCTCATGAGTGGATGTAATTGGTAAAGCAAAGGCTGATTTGCTATTTACCACACGTTAAGAATGGTGGGAAAAAGATACTGCATTGGCAATGAATCCGTTGGTCCTGTGACAGATTTGAGATTAAGTTCTTACACTTCCATGACATTTTGAAGTACACCATTTTTGTTGAGGAAAAGGGAGAGGAAAAGGAAAGGTCATGTCTCTCTTATCAGACAGTCATAGTCTCCTGTAAAATAGAAATGTCTGTTTAATGTCAGTGAACAGCCCAGATGGAGATTCATGTTGGAGCAAAACATCTGTACTTTATCTTATACCTCAAAGTTTATAGTACTTAAACCTAGTGATAACAGAATCCTAAGTCATTTCCAGATGAGATTCCTCTACCATTACAACATGATTCCCCATTCATGCACTGTCCACCTTTTTCCTCTTCTCCTTCAGAATCAGTCTCTCTGCATTCCTGAGAAAATAATCCTTGTATCAGATATCTAACATCAGGAAAGACTGAACAAGCTCAGACTCATGTTACTACATTAAGATATTTCACAATTTTTGCTCAGAGTGGATTTTGCAAGTCTTTTTTCCTTCCTGGCTGGGTGTCTAGCCAGGGAAGCCAAGCAAATCATTGACCAAAGAGATTAAGAGGAGTGGTGCTACAGTTGATATTACAAGGCACAAAGGATTGGATGGTAAAGAAAAGCATTTTACCTACACAAAGTTTGACTTAATAATTTTTCAGAGCTCTGTATAAGGAGCAACTTCCTTTCTTTCCTACCTTTTGTTTTATTTCATCTCTCTTCTCATCTTACACATCTTTTTCTAACATGTATATATTTATTTACCTTAATGATTTATTTAAAAAAATCTTTGCTTTCAAACTTTACTGATAATGTAAGTTTCTGTTCTTTTTAACATCTACAGGCTATATAAAAATGAAAAAGAAAAGAATTGTTGGCAGTCATGGTGGTTTAATTATAGTAACAACAGTGATAGCTTTATTACTCTGTGGAGTTATGCTTCTAAACTGTTACTTTTCCCCACCTTGAAATAAAAGGCATTTAAATGCAGTCTACCTTGAGGTTAAATGCATGTACGTGCATTTGAATGGTTGTACACAGGGAGGCTTGGCCTAAAACTGGGTCAAATTGGACCACTTGTATATTATTATGCAGTAAATTATTATGCTGAAAGTTTTGATATTACCAAAAACTAAACTCATTTTAGTAGGGGAGTGTATTTTTGTGTGTGTGTCTCTGTGTGTGCACGTGTGGTGGTTTTACTTAGCTACTTACCTTATTCTCACTCTGCCCTTCTACATAGGGAATACCCTCCAAAGAAAGATACACTTTTTAATAGCTAACACTTTCACGTTATTTCTGGCAATAATTGGTGAATATTATTTAATAAGTAATGATTGAAATAACTCTTTCATAGAAATTACCTATTAAGGAATTTCAGAAGTCACGGCAAATTGTATTGCCTTGCATATTCATGCACTTTAATACAATATTTAACGTAAAATATGACGTTAATTGCTTATAAATAGTTTCTTAGACTCTAGATGCAATTGGTTTTTTTAAAATCCTCTATTATCAGAAATAATGACCTGGCACTGCACTTCAATCAGTCAATGTCTTTGTTAATATATCAGGTATGTTGGCAAAGCAGTAACCATTTGTAAATAAGGCTGTTTTGGTTATTTAGTCCAACAGGAGACTTAATTACAGGTCTTTTGGAGTCTGATACCATAAAGCAAGTGAAGTCAGTGTTTTGACAGCTAAAATTCTAGGAAAAATAAACTTAAGTGATTTATTTTATGTTACATGTTACTCTCTTCAGTTTTCCTTTCCCTGACCCTTTCTCCTACATTCCTCTTCCCCTTTTTAATTTTATCCTATTCCTTCTTTCCTCCAGTACCTTCATGTCACTCCTTACACCACCTATTGCCTATGGTAATTTTTTAGATTTTTAACTTTCTTTCCCGGGATCAATCCTCCTCTTAGTCCCTTCCCTCTCCTTCCCCTCTACCTTCTGCACTTGGATTTCACTTTGCATCCTCAAAACATGACTCTTTCTTGATTTTTCATACATTCTCATAACCCCTTGGAGGCTTTTTTTTGGGTAGAAACAGAGGACATGCATCAAATCACAATCCTCATAAGTCAGAAAGCAAAACAGTCATGTCTGTTGAGCACAGCAGCAAAGTCAATTATGTATAGACAGGTACCTTTACAGGGTTTTGTCCTAGATTACAGGAGGTACCTTTGATGGGCAGGGCTTCGTCTACCACCTTCTTTCTATTATTCTGGAATTTTGCTTTCCTTCAATACCTTCTCGTCAGGAGCAATGAGTTGTTCATATACGGTGTGATTTGCCGTCAATATTATTTTACGTTCCTTTCCAGATCAAAACATGTAAATATCTCTAGGTCTCTTGGGAAGCTTTAATCTTATAAAGTAGGTTTTATTGAAGAGATGTTGGGTTTTGACATTCATGATAAGTTTGATAATTACACTAATAATTACTCTTTCATGTTTGCTACTTACAATCAACAAAGCATCTGATTCTGAAGCTCAAGGAGAAATCAAAATACTAGTAGAGTCAAAGCTATAACAGCAATTGTAAGTAAATACAGCTTATATTGGAAGGAAACAGCTGAGCTTTAGGAGGAAGGATGGTTCTGGACAACTCTCTGCTATTTCACTGCTTCACCGTAGTGGTTGCACGAGGTGTGTTTCAGCAATGGCCAGTAAGACACCCGTGACTGGAGCACAGTTGGATTCTCCACTATCCTCAGTAACTGTAATCTAACAGGAATCAGTAATCTAACTTTCTTTCATAAACTGATCAGTTTCTGCCCTAAATCCCTTGAGCAACCATTTAAATCACTGGGAGCTTAGTATGTCTATGTTTCCAATTTACAAAATTTATCACTTCACCTCTGGGTTTATAGTGCGGATGTGTTGAAGCCGAACACTTGAAAGGAAATTTAACAGTTGGAGTTCCTAATAAATCCTTAGCTCACCCGCCTGTATAATTTGTATTAACACGTTGATTAAAGGTTTGCTTGCAGCACATACATTTCTTTTCAGAAATGCTTCAGAAAGTTGAAATAAGGGAAAAGCAGACAATAACAACACTCTGTAAATATATCTCTATTAAAAGCTCAGATGACTTTTAAACAAAACAAAAAAGGTATTTCTTACTCCCATCATAATTAACCAAGTGCTTTTCAGCTCCCAGATCATCCCAGTCATTGATCCCAATCTCTCAATCTGTGAAATACTGGAAATATTGGACTCTGTCCTCTTCCTTTCATTGAATTGTCTTTTGGAATTTTGTGTTCTTCTGATACCAGGTCTGCTCTGTTACTTTTCACTTTTTAGTATTCTCAAAATTTAGTTCATGAGAAAATGTAGTTCTAGTAACATATTTAAATATAATCTAACAGTTTACCTGTGACAGGCAAGCATTGGATGTCTAGTAAAAGCTGTTCTTCAATGAGATATCATCTACCTCATGAACAAGATTTTTCTTAAAAAAGAAAATAAAGGTTAAAATGTGGATTAGTTAATATTACTGTTGGTGGGTTTTTCGGTTTTGTTTTTTAAATTCAGATATAGTGCAAGGTCTTACTGCTCCTCTCCCGGGATGGATGCACTTGCACTGCTGTTGGTATAAAGTATTGTCTGGAAATTGAGAGCTTTAGACTCTTGTAGATCATTGGTCCTCTGAGTTAGTCTTCACAATCCACTTAGTTTTTAATTGGTTGTGTGTTTTTCTTCTTAAAAAAAATAATCCTTATTTTGTTTTACTTCAGACAGAAATCTCTTTTTATAGTTCAGTTTGGCCACCAAAGTTCACATCCAAACATTCTTTTCAGCTTCTTTCATCCTTTACTGGGGAGTTGGGGAAGAAGTCACCTTGCTCTGTGCTGGAAAGCAGAGGGCATTGGAAGACCTGTAGTTTCTCAGGCTTTTGCAAGAAATACTGAAATGTTAAGGCATTCCCAATGGAAATAGGGAGTGTGTGCTATATGTGACTGACAAAACTACTTACTTCTAGCATCATTAATCATCGAGAGCCAAGCTGAGTCATAGGTCAAGTATCTCACCACCCTGAGACCCTGTCTGTTTATCCCATTAGCTTCAGTGTCTCTCCATGCTAAGAAATCAAATGTGACTGTGTCTTGCTTAATGCAGTTATAGGAAGATAATCTTCCAGAGACTTCCAGTGGGAAACTCAAAATGTATGTAGGCCTGTGAATTTTCTGATAGGCTTTGTAGTCCATCCTTTCTCTATGTTATTAAACATGTTTCCTTCTTCCCTACAACTGCCTTGATTATTTTCTGTTTTGTCATAAAATATTTGCTTAGTAACAGGCACAGGAAATTGGCAGTCATCTCCAGATTTCTGCCTTTGATTGTTAGGAGCTTTGAACCCGTACAGAACATTGTATAATTCAGAGGGGAAAAGTGAGCCTGGCAGTTGATTTCCAGCTTTTAACCAACATAAAAAGTAAAATATTTATTTACAGTGATCACAGTTCTATTGTTCTCCAGACTATAGGAGACAATAATGCCTAATGAGATACTTCTGCAATTCAGAACATAAAATTATCTTGACTTCTACAGCATTCTCTTTAACCTTTATCTTACAGATTTTCATTCTCCTGTTTTCCTCAGATTTTTAATGGCAGGAAAAATGAAGACACTTTTGCATTTTTCTGACTTTAGCAGGGATGGTTTTATTGCCAATCTGGCTCAAGTTAACATGAATATAGATCAACCCTATGCTACATATTAACAACAGTTATCAAAAAGTTAATTTTCCCCATGCATCTAACATTATTCGTGTGCCCCACCTGCCATGCTTCCCTGAATTCAGCAACTTAAGGGCATTTACTAGAAGCAGCCCCTGTAGCAGTGTGTGGTGTGGGATAGTGTAAGATGGAGCTGGAATGCATCTTGGTCTCTCTTAGCTGTGGAGCAGCCTCGGTGGTTTGAGTGAAGACAGTTTAGTTTATTCCTGAAACAACGTACGTGCACATTATAGGCTATTTAAATGATCTTTTGATCTAAAAGGCACTTGGCTTGAGGGGACAGGAACTGAATATAGAAAAGTAGTAAAATCTGTGATTTACTCAGAGGATGTTGAGTCTCATCATTCTGAACCATAAGGAAATAGATGTGACATGCGTGCTGTATTTCAGTCCGTTTATGGTTCTTGCAGGGGACAGGAACCTACTTCTGCTGTCAGTTATTTCATCAGGTCAGTGAGCATAGATGTAATGTGGCAAATAAAAAGGGTTTGAATTTGGAATTGTTTTGGTGATATGAATGGGGTGAAAGTTGCTTTGAAAACTAGGAAATGACAGTAAATGGAAATAAGAAAATTACAGAATCATTCACAGAAAAACTAGAAAGTACTAGAAATACAGTTCAGCAAAACTATCAGTACTATGTTTTATATTCATTATGAAATAATCACATTTTTTATCTGCCTAGGAAAGCAGAAGTATGAATCAGGGTTATGGTGTGAAGTTCCAGGTACAACACCACTGAGGACAGAGGAGCACTGGGGAGCTCTCTGTGCCTACTGTCTGCCCTGGAAGAGCAAGGGCTAACAGAGGAATGGGCGTACATATAATTATCAGTGTCTGAATTGCTAGGAAGCTACACTAATGGATAGTGTAGAAAATTATTAGGAAGATTTATATTGAAGTCTTCATCTGAAGTACGAGACAAATCTTGGAAAAGTATACAGTAGTGCAGTATGCTTCTTTACGTTAACCAAGGAACAAAATACTGAAAAGCTCTGTGTTTAGCAAGCACTAACTACATTCTTTTTTAAGTTTTGCTGAGCTGGGAGATTTCTTTACAGGTACATTGAGTTTCACGCTATGAAAGTCTTGTAAGATGAACATCAAGGTTTGGTGGCCATTTATTCCCATGAACCTCTTTAGTGACCGATTATGAGTTTAATTCAGCATATGCTTACATCCATTAAATAACAGATATTATCTTCAATGGGATCTGGATTAATATTTTTATGAGCCCACCACTTTCATATGTTGAAAAGTAGTTTCCCATCTCGAGGTGATTTGTCAAAAGTAAATAAGAGTAAGATCAGGGTTGGCTATTACGGGAGAGTCCCCAAATAAGTCTTTTTAGTGAATTTTTAATACTGTGTATTAATTTTATTTATTTTTTTTTTAAGGCAATAGTGTAAGTTTGGGTCTTTTAAAATTCATCTGATAATTACAAATTCTTAGACTATTGCCCCTTTCTAGGCAATACTGATCATGGTCAACAGTTTAGCCAAAGATATGAAAAGAGTTTTTGTCTTTTGTTTGTTTAAATATTTTCTTGTCTAAAAGTAAGAATCAGGAACAGACCCTTTTGCACAAGAGGAAAGTTAGGCAGCCATGCAATTAACAGTCAACTAATGCTAACAACTGTTTTTTTGTGTTTTCAGGTCATGTCATGTAATCATGTTTTCACAAGCAGCCTTCAATTATTGTATGCTCCCCTTTTTCCATGGGTGTGCCAGATTTATTTCTCTCTGAATACTTATCTCACGGGGCTGGCTGACACATGGCAGCCCCTGATAGTGGTTCAGACATGCTCAGAAACAGCAGTTCTTTTAGCAATGACCAATACAAATGATTGGAGCAGCTCTGTATGTGCTGGGTGGTAATCTGTGCTCTCACAGGAAATTCAACTGGCCTTGAGAGTCTCCTGCCTGTGCCTTGGAGGTTTGATGGTTTGGGAATGGTGGACCCACAGTGCATATATTGCATATGATAAAGTCCTATGATGTGGAAATTTCAGGGAATAAATTTGGTACCTTTGCATCATGTTTTCCCAGAGGAATATATCAGGATTGAATAAATGTTTTTAAAAATGTGTTTTCCAACTTTTGAGAACTTTGAAATAGAAAAGGTAGAAGTTTCCTCTTTTTGTTGTGGGAATACGTTTAATATTTATTGGATAAATTAACTTTTTTTTCCAGCTAGAAAACTGAACAAATCTTGTACCTTAATTCACATGTGCCTTCATTTTGCCTCCATTTTGTTTATGCAAAATGCTTTTAAAAACTTGATTTACAGAAATATTTGGAAAAAGTGAAAATATTTTGAAATACAACTGTCTGATTCTCTAACTCTACTGATCTCTGAAACCTTTTTCTGTGCTTTGTAAAGGGTAACTACAGACAAAGTGCCGTTTCTTGGCATGTTTGTACAGGTCAGGTCATAAATGCCTCTATTGGTTTGAGTCCTTCCATCGTTTTGGGCTTTGAAATCTGTTTATGTTGAGCTCAGACAAATCCTATATATAAACTTTTCTGGCTTGAGGTCAGGTGGAATTTGACCTGGTGGTGCTGGCTGGGTTAACAGTTGGACTTGTTGATCTTAGAGTTCTCTTCAAGCAAAACAATTCTAAGATTCTATTGTCTTTAAGATTTGAATTTTCATTTTTAGGGAGAGCAATGAAAAGAAATGTCTGACTAACATTGGGGCTAATAATGTAAAGATTAGTATCACAAACCTGGTTACTAAAAGTGAAAAGCATGATGTAGTAGTTTCTCCTACCTTATTTACTTGGTACCATGCAGCAGAATAACTTCCCCATTTAGCATTTGAATAATTTCCTTCAAATGCAGATAGTCCAAAGTTTTCTGCAAAATTATCCCTGAAAAAAATAGATAACCAGGGAGATAAAATGAAGAAAGTTAGGATGATAAAATGCAGGAATGGTGGTGAATTTTGCATGATCACTGACAGGAAAACAAGCCTGTCACATAGCCAATCCAGCCTCATAAATAAAGCACAGACATCACAAATCACTCGCTTCTCTTTTCACTATCTCTTCCCCTTTGTGTTCATATTTTTCAGTAGCTGTATGTGCTATTAATCTGCATTTAGGCGTGCAACTGAATGTCTGCTTTGTACTTGTTAACAGATCCAGTGTTCAATTTGCTGGTTGGGATTGAGGCCTTTTAAAATGTCATCCCGTGGTTTAGCATTGTTTCTTCAATTTAGATTGAAAAGCTCACTTTATTGAGGGAAGCATGAACCACCATGTTTACTGTTTTTTTCCTTATTAGCACTCCTAAGCGTATTCTACATTTGCCAGCAGAGAAGCAGTTAGCGTACAGTGAAACTCTCCCTGATTGCCTGCTAATCTGTAAGGATCTTTCTTACTTCATTACTGCATCAGCAAATTACAGGCTGCTTGTTTGCTCCGTGCTTGAGTAGGTCTGGGCACTGCCAGTACATTCCATCAAAAGGAATTGCGTTGTTCTGCATTAGAGCCTCTGTCAGATGGAGTTTTGCAGGGAGGAGATTGTGGCACGCTTGTAATCAACACGAGTTGCAACACAAACAATTAGCGGTACCGCTCAGTGGGGTACACCACATCATGGTATATATGAGGCCCTAGTTATTACTTTCAGCGAGAAATTAAAACAGATTGTGACTGTACGAATCTGGCAATAGGAGTCTGCCTTGAGAAGTATCTGTGGGTTTCTGACCAAGATCTCCAGTGCAGTAATTAATCTCAGCTACCCAACACCTGTGCAAATCCAACCTGTCGTTGCTGTCTGCTCAGCTCTCAGGACAGCCTAAATCTCAGGCACTCACGTTGAGCTTGTCTATAAAGGAACCAAAGCAGCGCTGGTTTTGCTGCCCTTTGTTTCAAGTATCCTCGAAGAGCATCATGAAAAGTTCTGCTGTTGTGTGTGGTTGCTAGACGGTGCATCTGCACATTCTGCTCTGGGCGTGAGCAGAGTCTGTGCTCTGAGTCAATAGCATGGATTCGTAAGAGCACAGAGCCTGCACATGGGCTCTCCGTGGTGTAAATATATCCTGAAATAGTTTTCCATGTCAGTGCTGCTAGCAAACAGTCACCCTTTGATCCACAGGGGAAATAGTCCCTGGGAGATAATCTGAATAGCAAAGCAAAGCAAAAATCAAACTGCTCTTTTTGTGCATCTTTGATGCACTAAACTTAATTTACTTTATGCATAGAACTGCTTTAACTTTACCTGGAGGTAAGGTGCAATTGAGATTGCCTATTTTTTACTTTTTTTTTTTTTTTAAGAAATCCCATTATCAGTATTAAAGAGTTTCATGCCTATAAAAACCATAAGCTGTAGGTTAACCGTTATCCCTTTTTATTTTTTTTTATCAATCACTTTGAAGCATGGGCTTCTACGACTTGTTCAGTTTGGACTCACCGAATTTAACAATTAATTTATTGCAAACCTTTTATATACGAAGTTATTCTCTCAAATATTTTGCTAATATAAATATAGCTTATCCTATTCTGCAGGTAGATGTTAACGTTCTCATGTCTTTATGTGGCAAAGACACAAAGAAGAGCACAGCTTAGTATAAAAGCCCATCTTGTGCCACCGTTGAGGCATCCCAACTTGTTTGAGCAGCAGTGATGTATCTGTGATTTATCAGTGGGAACTCAGACTTCCCAGTAAATGAAAGGTGGGTATATACAAGCAGATACATCAAATTAGATGTACAAATTAAATGGCAAGATTTAAGTTCCTAAGGAAGTTTTGACCTAATTTTTCTAAATGTCAGTCACTTGCTATTCCCATCTGCCTCACCAGGACAGGTTTTCTAAAAATGTAATTGGGAATGTAGCTTTAAACACCTCATTTTGGAAAGGAAGCAAGATAAACAGTTTAAGTCCTGGAATTAAGCTTGAGTCTCCGATGCTCTGATTTGCAATCTATTGAATGCACTTTTATTAAAACTTCTAAGTCCAGCACAGTGACATTAATAGTGAGGGTTTAATTCTGAAATAAAGTTTATTTCCACCTATAAGCTATGTTCAAATCAAACTTTTTAAGTTGACCCATGTAGGTTTTTATAAATGTTTGGTTCTGTGATATCTGACAGAATTACAGGATGCCCAACAGCAGCTGCCCATTAAGATTTCACCCTGCCAAATGCTGGCTCATGTCTGTGCTGGGATTCTTTTCTTTTCCCAAAATACTGGTGTCTAATAAGCAGAAGCTACATTCTACCACTCCAGAGTTTAATTAGAGCATTTGCTTAATGCAGAACGCTATTCTTTCTTAACTGTAAACCCACATAGATTTTGTTAAATTCTGTTGTCCAAGGGTCAGAGCTTGGAGTAAAGTAGCTATTGGTCTCAAAAGGAGTTATTACTTTAGACAGTGGGGGTTCAGTAAAGCAAGTGCATTAATATTTTCATCAATTCCAGCTAACTTACAGATTTCACTGGTCAGATCTAATTTGCTTGATGAGACATCACTGAAAGATCTTATCTATATTGTAAGCTTAGAAATTGACTGTAACACATAATTCAAGGGCACCGTTTCATGCCTAGGGCAAGAAATAGTATTTTTTCTATTCATTTAATTTGCTCTTATATAATAGCTTAACTCTTCCAAACTATATCCACCAGATTTGTTTGTAGATTTGCAAAGAAGCGAAAATCACAATAACAAAACACCCTAAACTATGTGTTTTTCACTTGGACCACACCATAAAGTCACGTCTGTTTACTTTTGCCAAGGTATGTCAGAAGGCAGGAATATCTCAGTTTATATTTGCATTCAAAGCTAATGTAGTCAATTTGGTTATCCAATTCCTCAGTCATTAAAAGAAAATATTTCACCATCAGAGTTTTAACAATATTGTGAATTTCACAAGATTAACTGAGAATTGGATGAGCTCCACTGATACTTTATACATATACACACACAAACACGTCAGTCACCTCGTTAGCTAATATCCATTTAGTATGTATCTTAAAGATGAATCTTCTGCTCTCAGACTGAAGTTCTTTTATTTGGCTTAAAAATGACCCCTTTCTACCAGTTCTGTCTTGTGTAAGCCTAGAGGCATCCTGCTTTGAGAGTGCTCATGACCCAAGATGTTGTGTATTTCAACTGTTTTGTTTGCTTCATGGTAGTCCCCCGCAATGATAAGAGAGAATATCCTGTGATGAGTCAGCTTAAGGTAAATGTGGAATTTACAACTTCATGCCTTTACCCTTATCACTAGAACTCCCCTGAGACTACAGACGTAAATACACTGACTTCTCTACAGCTGGCATTCTGGCAATCCAGGACATTCTGGCATTCAGAGTATTCAAACCATCAGGAGTTTTCCACAGAGCACGTGAAAATTTCCGTTTTCAAAGAACTTAGGCATTGTTGGCCTTGAATGTGTGTAATGTATTAGGATTTCTTTACATTTCCTAAGAGAGATGGACTATTTACTTTCTCCATAATTGCTGCTAACTCAGATTTCTACACTTTCAATAGGTTGTAAGCAATGTTAAAATACTCTCCTTTAGTACACACTTAATCTGATACTGCACACAGGAACAAATTGGATCCCATTGGACATAGTCTTTCCTGAATTTCTAAGATTCGGGTAATTAGCAAAGTTAAAATTTATCAGGTCAGAGCATTGACCAGAACAGCCAGTCTTCTAAGAAAATCAGTTCTATATCCACGATGGTAACTCATCTATCTTATTGCTTACAAAAGGGCTTTATGTCTCCCTGTCTTGTTGCTTTGTTTTACTAAGAACAAGATTCCTTTTATGTAGCCAATATTGATGCTGTTTGTCCTCCTACCTTGGTTTCACAATACACTTGAGGCTTTTATATGTGCAAATTTATTGTTACAGTCATTGTGGTGGTGATTGGTATCTTGCATTGCCAAACTCTTAGATGTGATTTAATATCTAATAAATCATCAATTAATGAAGAAGTAGTAAAGAATTTAGTACAAGGAACTCTTTTCCTGGTCAGATACCAGTCTGACTTGTCAAAAACTTGTTGTCGATTCTTTGGAAAGCCAAGTTCCACCCATCTGTAGTCAAACCAGTATCACTCATAGAGGAAGAGCTTGCGTTTCTTCAGGTGTTAGCTCAAAGGACTCCTTCTGTGTGACATGAGGCAAGGCTCACTTTTTGGCCTGATGCCCGTGATCTCTTCTCCATCTTCTTCAACACACCACAGTTTGACAGGTTTGGACTTACTTTTTTTCTTCTTTTTTTTTTTTAATTGCAGCAACAGAGTTGCTTATTGGATATTAGTGTGTATTCAGTGGCCTCTTTGTGCAGGGGCTTGTGAAGCAGTTGTTCTGTGGATCTGTCTCTAATGCTCATGTACATTATGATTGCCTATGGCTGTAAGGGACTCGAATCATTGAAGAAATGAATGCTTCCAGTGCTTTGACTGGGCTTTTTAATTCAATCACTGTGTAGATCTGATACTGTTTTTCAGTATTCGTCTCTCATTCAAGCAAAATTATCTGTCTGTTCATGTGAGGTTATGCACTGAATATATTTGATGCCCCTTATTTTGAGCAGTGTCTGATCAGGATTCAACACTTCCCTTTGACTGAAATTATCATTATAGGTGCTGTTGTCATAGTTCAAATGAATTTCCTGTTTAATAGAGATACTAACGAGTTACAGTGGTAAGAATAAGTGCGGTGGAGTCCTCTCAGCTGAAAATTGAAAAGTAAATTGGTGGTCTTATGAGTTTTCAGTGTTATGATCACCTTTCTTAAATGGGAGGCTCTAGGAGTCTCCCTTTTTTCTTTTTCTTTTTTTTAAAAATAGTTTGTCTTTTATGTCATAGCACAGATGTATTTTCTTGAATGACATTGGCATGGTTTGCATTCTGTCTTCTGCAGCTCAGTTGAACCCATATGTATTTCTGTGCTGAGCATCTGATCCTTGAAGAAAATGGCTTAGTTTGTAGAAATAGTTGACCTGTCCATATTTCAAACATTTCAGCAGAAGATATAGTTGATGCATTTTAATTATTTAATTAAAAAAAAAAAAAAAAAAGGCAGCAGGCTCCTTGGATGTACTCTATATTAGCTACATGGCAGCTATAGTGCTCTGTGCCATGTATGAGAATAAGCAGCTCTGGAAGAACTGCAGGACCTTTTGACCAGACATACGTGACCACCATCCTGAGCACTTTTTTTAACAAGAACAATCGCAAGAACGTCATTTTCTTTCTTAGATGAACACCCACCCCAGTATTGATCAGAAGAGGAAAGATATTCCTCTTCATTACCACATTAGAGTTCAGAATCCATAAACAGTGTTATTCTTCAGAAAGGTTTTAATATATTCCTATTGTTATGTTAAGGAACTGGGTTTGTACAAGTCTCCACAAACTTTCTGTCTTGATTCATACTCTTGCATTTTAGTCTTCTGTTCTTGCTGTGCTTCAGATTGAATGTGGATAGAACTATTTTTCTTCATGAAGGAACATTCTAAGGATTCATTCTTAAAAGTTGATGAGGTTTTTGGAAATTAATCCTGAAATCAAATTGCTTTTAAAAGAGTATTGAATTTAGGCACTGAAAAAAAATAACAAACCACATAGTAACATACAATATAGGAAATAATAGTAATATATTTCTACATCTCGGGCATTACATTTTTAATAAAAATTACTATTACCTCAAACTTTTTCAAAGCAGAATTCCATAGATTCTGACAATTATTTTGAGGCCAAATTGAATGTTGGTTTTATTCCTTTCGTATATGGTATATGAGGTAGCAGCAACACAGTATACTTTTCCTATTCCAGAGTACTTTAACAGAGTGCCATCATTTAAGAAAAGGACTTAAAATACTGTTCTAGAAAAGAAGGAAGTTCCCTGACTTGCAACAACTAATCCCTAGAACTACGTTTGTGTCCTTTTTCCATCTCTATGATCATAGCTGGCTGGGGTCATCATACCTTTGGATCAGGTCCTACAGAAACAGCGTATGTGTGGTTTAATTTTTGCCAAAGTGACATGGTAACAATTTATCTTCCCAAAGTATGTCGCCTTTGAGATCAGTTTGTTTTGCTAGCGCTGTATGGACTGATTGCCTCTCTGCTTTCTGTGTAACCACGGGAGCTGATGCACACGGGTGGAGAGAGAGGAAACGTGCAAGTGAGCATTGCTGCGGGACAGAACCTGCTGGATCACATTGGCATCTTTCAGCACGTCAGACCATCTCCCAAAAGGCAGTTTATTACTTTGCCACCACCCTCACACCAACAATAAATAATCTGAAATTAGTCAGACAACAAACAGCTGAAAAGAAAAGCAAACCTTACTGATCACCTGCAGAGGCGGCCGGTCGTGCTTTGGCATATGTTGTGGAAAAGAACATTTCAGGATACACCTAGCAGGACTGGGCTTAATGAACAAATCGACCTGACAAATTTCACCTCCTCTACTTATCTGCAACTTTCATCGTTATGAATTTCCCATTCTGAATTACTTGTAGGCAGATGTCAGCTTGTGAATTGCTCAGATGCTCAGTTTTTCTCATTACTAGCGCTATCTGGTTGTGCACTTAGTTAAATCCTCCAAGTTTCTCACCCCCTCCAGGCAAAATGCAGCTGCAAAGAGGTAAAGACCCCATACCAGAATTAAGTTTGTATCCAGAATCTTTACTTCTGTTGATGTAGAGAAATAAAACTCCATGCCCAAAGTGCTTGCATTCCGGTGTACTCCTGAGTAAAGGAGTTAAGGAAGTGATGGTGCAGTGGTACCCTCATCAGGTTGATCCCGACTTGACATTATACTTAGACTGATGTTCATATAATGTTACAGAAGATACACAGACATTTCATTCGCATTATTACTGAATTTCCTCCCAGACATACGATTAGTATTAGGGTGCTGCTCATGACGTGATCCTTTGTAGTTGTATTTCAGTCCTGGTATTTACAGAGGAAATTTGCAGGCATTCAGTTTCTATTCACCTCTTATGAAGGTCATTTGTTAGAAGTAAGAAAAGAATGGACCATGTGCAGACAGTTGTCCTGGTGAGTCCTGGTAAGGTGGCTGCAGAGACAGAAAAGTGGTGTCTCTCATGATGCTCCATTGTTTCTGTTACTATTAAAAGAAATAATAGGTCAAGAATGGATATCTAATTATATTTCTTGTTTCCAGCTTTCTATCAACCCTTTCATTATAGTTTATGACAGGTCCAGTAGCACGTATTTTCTTTTTATTTTAGCTCAAAAATAGTCTTCCCACGCTGTTTCTAAACGGCCATTTTAAGAAAGTTTGTGGTTTTCAAAAGATAACTGTCCTGTATTAGGTATCAACACGTGCTGCAAGGTCAGAGTTGTGTCATCCACAACAGTGGATCCCATCCTTATCCATTTTTCAGTAGTGCAAGGAAGGTGTGACCCAGTGAGGTCGTGCTGAGCTGGAGTGGCATACATGGTGCTAGGCTATTGACGTGGAAAGAAGCAGATTTTTGTACTTCCCATGTCCTGTGCCCCTGTCATTATGTCTGCACCCTCCTGCTGTCTTTCTACAAGCGCTGCTATTGCTCACAAAGCAAATGAAGTTTTCAAGCAGACTTTCAACTTTCTTGGTGTCGTAATGAAAACCCCAGACACTAATGCCAATTTACATGTTGCAGAAACAAAAGAAATGAACTCAAGATCGCTCTGATGTGGTCTTACCTATAGTTCAAAAGGTTGAAGTGATTCCCCCTTGATTGCTAGACAACGCTTTGGTGATGGAACTCTTTTGGTGCTGGACTTTCATCTCATTAGTTATACAACCTCTTTTACTGTAGTCTGTCAGGGCAGCTTGAAAGGATATTGATTAAGGGCTTAGCTCACTTCTTATCACAGCTAATTATATTTTTTTTTTTGCCTGGGTGCTAGGTTTCAAGACATTGGTTTTTGAGCAGCCTCTAACAAATGGAGGGTTGATGAGTTTTGACTATCAGCTATCAACATTTGTATTCATAAAGAGTTTGAAAAGGAAAATTTTCCAGTTTTCTGCAATATCTATTAAGAATTCAGACCTTAGCTTTGTAGTGAGTACATCCTGCTTTTCATCTTCCCTTACTTGCACTGTTGCTTCCCAAAGTTTGAGAGAGGGGTGGAATTCTGAACAGTAAACCACAAAAATTTTGCTGCAGCACTGACTGTGAGGAAGCTGTTGCATTTCTGAGAGAGATGTTCAGAGCACGCCTTTGAAAATGAGAGATGAAGAATTAAACAGGGTCAAAGGCCCTCTTGTAATTAAACATAATTACATTTATACAAGCATCAGCTCAACGACTTTTGCTTTTTGGTTGTTGGTTGGTTTTTTTTTTTAGTAGTGTTTACATGCTCATAGAGTATTCATTGTCATAAGGTGCTAAAGTCTTCTTGTTACTATATGCTCATTTTTTCTTTCTGAAGCTAATCAGGTATTTATAATTGCATTTTATCATCTCCAATTACATAATATTTTAGTTAATCTGGGAAGCATGCTAAAGCCAGGCTTTTTAGGAAGAGGGAACATTAACTTTGTAAGGAATGAGATCAATACTGTTCGTTGCCAGTTTCTCAATTCAATTTCTCCATTCCATTTTCTGAAAACAGAATTGATGTAGGATATGGTCAGAGGTTTAATGTGACAGTTTCCATAGTCACTCAAGTGAGTAAGCATCTCTCCCAATTACTTCCACAAACACACCCTTGTACGCTGCCACTGTTACCGGTTTGTTGCATCCAAATTACAGAGGAGGTTGCTTGAATTCTCCATCATTTTGCAATCAAAATCCTATCGCAGGCAAAAGAAAACACAGTTTCTATGCAAAACCAAGAATTTTGTCTTAGTGGTCTAAAGAAATGTACTTATACTTCAAATTATATACAGTTAAATTTAATATATGCAAACTTTATATTATCTGCCCCTTTCTCAGGTGTTGCGCTCCTTTTCCACTCTCTCACTGCTCAATAGCTTCCTTCTGGAGGGAACTGAGACTGCCTCAATCACAAACATTCAAGTCCATTGCTGAAAATATGATGCTGATGTTGATGGTTTCTTCTTCCTTGCCCTCCAGTCCATCTGGAGTCATCTTTATGTGCTTGCTAAATGTCCCACACCTTGTTCTTTCTTCATAGAACTGCTTAGGTCCAAATTTACAATATACAGTGTATTTACCTATGTTGGATACTTGTTCTTTGTTCTCTTTGTGAAACCTAAACTAGTTTTACCCAGCTCCCAGGGGTGTATTCACCAGTTCACCACTAATGAGGTGGGTTTTTACAGCTCTTGGGCATACAGTATCATCCTGTGCCTGTACTTTTAAGACCCACGCTGTCGTTCCATGTCTGTACTCCTCTATGCTGCATTTTATCTACAGTCATAGACAGTTTGTTTTATCTAGAATAGCTGCATGTATTGCTGTTTATTGGTTTCATATAGTTATATGCATAGATATAAACCAATAGCTACATCCCCATCCCAGAAGCACAGAAACAATTGCTCCTTTCTGAGGATTGCTGTTACAAGCAACGCAAACAAAGAAGCAATGCAGCCCACACCTCAGCCCGGCCAAGGCAAGTCCTGGCAGAGCCCGAGGACACCCGAGATCTGTGCCACAGCTCAGCACAAAGCCCCTGGCTTCCTTTGAGCAATGGCAACACCATTATTTCTTGGGCTGCCAGGCTACATAACAAAGAAGTCTTAGTTAACAGTTTTATTCTCCATTAGTATATCACAAGCTAAACCTTTCTCTTTTCCCTTTCACCACAGTAAGCTGAAACCCTTAGCTGCCTTTTTCACTGGTTTTTCTTTTTGCAAACTGAACCTTGTCACACCAACAGTCCTTCTTCCCCAGGCTGGTACCTACAGCTGCTGCACTAGCTATGTTCATGCCCTTTGCCTTTGCTATTTTTTTTTTTACCTGTGGATGACTCCTGAAAGGTACCAAGCAGTGAGATATCTAAATGCTGGAAAATGATTGTTGATTCCTCTTGATAATGAATAACGTTGAGTTTTGGGCAGAGACAACAGGGCTGTGCCTGGTGCACATATTGAGCACTGAGAACACAAAGAGAGAAAAGTACAGACTACGAGCAATTTGCAGTAAGCATTTGTAAGTCATTCCAAGTATTAAGTGTAACAGTTCTCCCTCCCTTTGTGATTTTCAGCACCCATTTTTTCCTCCTTTTCCTTGATTGCTAATCAAATTGCATACAGAAATGCTTTCCTGATGAGTCTCACTCAATCTATGGGCAGTCTCTGGTATATACTTCACTACCAAAACATGTCATTTGATCACTGTATGCCTATATAATACAATTAGTCTTTTCAGAAGCTTAAAAGAGTCTCCCTTTGTGTCAAAAGGGTAAATATCCCAGAAGGCTTAAGTGGACTTGTCCCTGAAGGCTTAAGAAAGAAATGGAATGCTGATTTGATACAGATTTGAGCACAATTTAAATAAATACAGTATCCCATTTCATGAACTGCGTGCTGTCTGAGGCTTCTCTGTATTGACTTTCATGTTTGCAAATGTTATTGTGGGGTTTTGTGATTTTGCTTGTTTGTTTTTACTGCAAAAAAACCCAACTTAGAACAAACAATAACAAACCAAAGAGAAAGAGAGGATAAAATAATTCTTGCTAAGCCCGTGGAACTTTTTCCTCTTTTTTTGTATGTTGTACATTTTCCTGTATTTGTTCAAGCTCTCAAGAATTTTGTATGGTCGATTAGACTGGGTCAGTGTTTCTGAAAGCTATGATTTGAGGGAAGAATGAGAATGCACATGTGAACCGGATAGTGGACAAAAGAAGACTGTTATTGCTTTGTTGTGCCTGTACCCTGACAAGAATGCTTGTGATTGTAGTAAGGGACCCAAATCATAGACTCACAGAATGGTTTGGTTTGGAAGGGACCTTAAAGATCATCTCGTTCCAACCCCCCTGCCACGGGCAGGCACATTTCCCACTATATCATGTTGCACAAGGCCCCATCCAACCCCATCTTGAACACATCCGGTGATGGAGCATTCACAGCTTCTCTGGGCAACCTGTTCCAGAGTCTCACCACCCTCCCAGTGAAGAACTTGAATAATGAATAATATGCCTTTATTTGAGCAAGTTAAATTGTCAGCTTGTCCCTAAAATATTCCTCTGTCTGTCTTATTGAGTTAGCTGTAGCTCTTGAGAATCACCAGGTGCTATTTTTATGCTCTTACTGTGCAAATAGAGATGTCACACCAGGTGGCTTTTTCCCCTGTTCGTAGCTCCCCTGCTTTGCAAAGGTCAGTATGTGAAGATTTCTGCTTAACTTTGGAGTCTAATGTCTGGCGCTGTACTAAGGTAAATTATCTATTTAAGCACCGTCTGAAATGAGTTGTCTTCTGTTCACAATGGTCTGGTTTGAGTCGTAGTATATAACAAATATTGAATGCAAAAGAGAGGTTGTAGTTCAGTCACAAATTATTATTTGCGGAATTACTGCTGACCTCTCATTAGCACTTAGAAGTGGCAGATCAGCTCTTGAAGGATTTAGGGGACAGCTTAACAAAGATTCATTTATTAAGATGTATGGCTGTCCAATGTACTGGTCATTACATTGATTTTAGGATTGGCTCAGACTGAGCAACCTTTGCATAACTGAGGAATGAAAAGGAGAATTGGCTAACTACTTGGAGCAACTTTGTAGCCTTTTTTTATTTTTTTTATTTGTCTATTCTTTGTGTTAAGTGAAAGCTCTTTCACTCTTCTCTAAAAGAAGACTCAAAGACTTCTTTCTTCTTTAAAGAAAAGCTATTTTGTTGTATGATATTTTTAAAAGCAAGATTTTGCATAATAGTGTGGTATGCTATTGCACAATTCAGTATTACATTTCCATCACCTATTGTAAAGTCTGCTGTAATTCCATCCACACAGTCATATATAGTCTGCTCCAAGTTATGTGGGTTTGACAGACAAATTATAGAGGTATGTCAAAAGTATAAACACAGTATAAACACAGTAGAGATACAGAAAGTCTAAAATATGTTTTATTCATAGACACGGATCATTGTGTCACCTGATTAGGGAAGATAAATGTCTCTTTGAACTTAAGCAATTTATAGGCATAAATTCAGGTTGTGCCCCACCCCCGTTTCTAAGTCTCATTTGTTTTCTTACCAAAAGTCATCTTAATTGGTAAGAGATAAACATGTACACATTGTTTAGGAATGACATGTTTTTTCTTTCTGCTACAGTCTTTCTTGGCATGCAGTCACCTTCTTTTACACCCTTTCTCCTTCTGGGAGTATGCTTGGTTTTGATGGAGCAACTTAAAAGCATGCCCAGGTATAACCCAGGTCTTGTAAAGAAAGGAACCTGGGGTCTCATGTGGGACCCATGAGGGCATTAGTACCCTCCTGATGCACTGGCCAGAGCTCCAGCCTCATAGCTTCTGTTTTATGGCAACACTGCTTCTGCATTTTAGTTTTTGTGTTGTGCATAGAGGAATCAATCTTCCTTGCAAAATACCCAAGGGTCAGGGAGCATGCTTGTGTGGCAAATAGTGCTAGATATGCCAGATTCTAGCCACAGTTTCAGCACTGAAAGATTTTGTTTTATCTGTCTGCAGGGATTTACTGCCTTTATACGTGACTACAATACTAACGGCAAAGTAGCGACTAAAAGCAGCGGGTCTGTGCTTAGCTCTCAGTGACTGGAGCCCCACTTCAGAGGGATGGGCATCAGGATGGACCCAAAGCATAACAAGCTTTGGATTTATCCTGATGGCAGAATAACACTGTACAAATATGGTAACGTGGAACATGGATTAAATGTAGAGAAAGAGTATATTGGTTTGGGGTTTTTTTTTTCCTTGTTTATTGTTTTTGTTTCATTTTGGTTTTAATTCATTTGAATGGAATGATATAAAGCCAAGGTAAAGTATGTTTTGAATTTCAGTTTGTCAAGATTTCTTTTGTTCCTGAGTTCTGCTTCAGTTTCATGCAGGAGCTCATTATTGTTGTTCAGTGGCTTCAGATGTATCTTCCTAGGGTTGGAAAGTTGGATTTTGCCTGTATTTCCATTCTGGTGAACTTCAGTTAAAACCAACCAACCAAACTCTCAAATAAAACAAAGAAACAACCAACCACCTCCCCAAAACCACATGTCCACTGTTTTATTTTCATGGATGGGAAAACAGCCATTGATTGTTTTACTGAAGTTTTAAGCCAGCTGGGATAATGCAAATCATTACACTTAAAATGTAAGTTGCAATAATTGAACCTTCTGCCTTTGGTAGGAGTATCTCAGTGGGAACCTTTGTCAGACGTTAACATGCGCTGAGGAGACATTGACTGTTTCAACTTTCCATTTCTGCAGTTAATTGTCTGGTCCTCTCTCACCTCTGTAAATCGATCAGGTTTTCAGCTTTTTCTGCAAACATGCACACTTACAGCACTGGTGGAAGTTAAGGCAGCACATTGTAGAGTTTGTGCTGGATTTCTGAGCTGCAAAAAAGACTCAGAATGAAAATCTACCTTACACTTTCTTGTCAAGCAGTATCACAACTATCTTAGCTGGGGTCTTCTCATTCAATGGCATCCCTTCTTTTGAAGAAAGCCAAAGAAGGGAGGCAAATGCACTTTGTTCCTATCTGAGTGGTGTGGAAGAAGACTGTGGGAGAAGAACAGTCTGGAGGTGATGATCAGCCATCATTAACAGCGGAATGTGACCTTTTTCTTTTATTATTTTTAATGAGCCGTGCATTTTTTGCAATTTGAAGTGAAATAACTCTCTCAAATGACCTTTCACCTGGCAAGACATCCTTTTAAAGGAGAAAAAGGAAAATCTATTTACATGTTTGCATTAAGGTGCAAGATCCCTGCCAACTGTGATTGAAAATATGTCTAAAATCGATTTGATTTTCAATATTTTTTCAGTCACCGAGACTATTAGCAAACCAAATTAATTAGTTTTTCTCACAGGAATTATCAAGAGTATCCTCAAAATAGTATCAAGAGTATCCTCAAAAATAGAAGTCGAACTCCAGGCAATAAGATGATTCTGAATTAACAAAACAGTAAAAATCTGAGGGCATGATGTCTTCAGCTGTCTGGAAATAAGCTGCATCCTTTCTGGTCCTGTTTTGGATTTAACCACAATTATGACTAAATATTTTCAGAAATTACCCCAGAATAGGCAGATCATAAACAAATTTAAAATGATAGTGTCTTGGTTTTTTCCCTGTTTCCTCTCTTGGAAGGTTTATTTTTGGTTTTTAAAGTCTTAAAATGGCAGAAAACCTGGTTAAGGCAAGTGCTGCTTGTGGTGAGATGGAGAAGAACACAGCGTAAGTGAAAAAGCGCTGGTGTGAGAGCTAATGTGGAATTCAGGAGCCTGTTGAGTGAGTCATACCCAGCAGTGTGACTCCACAGCAGCTTCATACATGCTTTGGGGGTGACTTAGTTCTCTGACACCATGCTCATCTCCAGGAGACAGCAAGAACTCTTGGCTGGTCTGCTGCTAAGGGCAGGTGATGTGCAAGGTTTTAGCAGGTTTTGCACAGGTTGGTGTTCAAAATGAAGCAGAACATTTAGGTACCTAGGCAATAATTCAGCATAAACATAGAGTCTGTAAAGGTAAATTTGCTGTTACCACTTTCAGTGTGGCTGTGTTTTAATTCTTCAGTTGTTTATTTGCAACTATTTGGAGCTGTAGCTGTAGCCATGTGCTTGTAAGAGATGTAAGCTTGGACAAAATCAAACCTTTACAGAGGGCTGTGTTAGTTCATGATATAATGCCTTGTGACTGCTTCTGATTTGCATCAATTGAACTGTGTTTTTGTTTGATTGCCTCTAGGCTGGTAACAGAAATGTGGGTTTTCTGTTTGATTCCCCATTAGGCTTTTACCTAGATGTCCTATTGCTACATGCCACTTGCTTCTCCTCTGGCCTCCCGCTGAATGCATCTCCCTGCCTGCCTGCCTTTGGAATGTAAAACATGAAATGAAAAAAATTTGGAGCGGGCCTAGAGCTGATCAGAGCTTGAGTTTCTAAAATGAATAACAATAAAACATTTCAGCATTCATTTTAGATGATAAAGCTTCATAAAACTTCTCTGGTAGCATTCCCGAAGAAGCGCTCTGATGCTGCTCTATAGCAGGGACTTGGTTAAAGAGTCTTCTCTCCACAAAATATTGTGGTTGTTTTCTGGAGAATGTTACTTCTAATATTTTGATACAAATTGTGTCAATGTTGAATTGCAACACTGATGTAGGAAAAACGCTGAATATTTCACTACTGATATTTCCTTTGTGAAGGGAAACAAAAGATTTTCTTCTGAGGATGTCTCTTTTTGCCAGTGATAGAGTGTTGGGACCCAAGATTTAGCCCTGTTTTGTGTATCTTCAAACTGGTCACTATTACCATGTCTTAGATTATGAATCTGGATTTTATTTGATCTTTTTATCATTTTCTTTACCCAGCAGTTATTTGGAGGGAGGTAGGGCTGAGGGAGAAGTACTTGAGGGAGCTTTGGATATCAAGTCTGCTATATGTAGGTAGCGCATCTGTCAGGGGTATGGTGGTACTACTTTGAAGCATTTTAAAAGTCTGAGGAGATTATAAGATTGACTTAAATGCTGAAAGGAACACCCATGCTCCTAATCTAAATTCTGCATTATGCTTCAGAGCTGATAAGTTGTCTTCAGATTTCAGGCTCCATGCTCTGAGCTCCTCCCAAAGCTCAGACTATTCTCCTGGAACGAATGGCAAACACTGGCAGGAGCAACTGCTGTCAATGCAACTTCAGAACAAGAGAAAGACATCTTTAAAAGCAATAGCAGATAATTCTAATGACTCAGTCTTAAGCCTCATGAACCCGTACAGCTTTTAAGCAGGAACTTTGCTTGTCAAGACACTCCTTTCTTGGCCATGGGTTTCTCAGCACTAATTTGAAGATTTCCATTAATAAACTGGTCTGTTACTCACAGATGGAATATCTGGCAGAATGTATCTTCTGCAGTCACCAGTTTTTCAGTCGTGTTAGAGCGGATAAGATCATAATTGTTCTCTCACTTGCTCACAGAGATTTAGTGTTAGATGATGTTGTTAATGGTGGTGTTTAATCTGTATGGCTCCATTGAAACAGATTGCATTAGCACTCACTTCAGTGAATACCTGACAGTATTGGCTAAACTAGTCAAAAAACAGGTTTTATTGAGTCACTTTCTTTTAGAATTGTGGTGAATTTTCTGGCTTTAATATGGTTTTACATGATGCTGTATGTGCTTGTATTTATGTGCGTTATTCTTATAAAATTCACGTGCATAATTCCCTATTTCAGATAGTCTGTGATAGTTTATTGGAATGTAAATACTTTTTCTTGGTACATTCTGAGAGAGAAGAGCTTTTTCTCTGGGGAGACATGCTAGATGGAAAACATGAAAGGTAATTAAAACTTGCCTAGCAGTGTCCCTTCTGTCCAGGACTCCTGATTTCATTGTTGGATTCTGCCATTGACTTAGCCTAACCTTCAGTCAGGAGAATCAAGAGGACATAGCCATTTGTGCTTTGGCTTGTGGATTTGTAAACTGTTTTAATAATTGTCTTTTCTGTTGTTCTGCAACTGAGTTCACCTTTCTAAAGCCCATTCATGTACAGAATGATATATATGTGCAAAGTACTATTAGGCTATAGGCTGGTTTTCACATTTCTAGCATCTATTGTCAGTCTGAGGTGGTTATTGTACATCTGTATTGTTGTGAGAAGGAGATTTGCTGAAATGCAAAACCCAGGGGATGCAAAAATGCTTAATGTCCACTGCGCAAGTGTAAGAGTACATCTCTGATAAGGAACTTTGCAGAGTTACACCTATAGGGTGATGTGCTCATGGAGTGACAGGCAAATTATTGATTGGAGCTGGAGAATCACCTCGTTGTTATTGTTTGTCTTGTCTTTCTTCTGTGAGTCCCTGGGGAGTCAGTTTGGAATTAGACAGTAGTCTGTACCAAGAGTGGATTTATAGTCTTTAACTGTGGGAAAAAAACCCCCGGTATATATCTTTTGAGGCAGGGATGTAAACAATTACAGAAAGTGGATTTGTTGGCTGGGGTTACAGGGAGCCAGCACAAGGGCATGTAACACAAGAGGAAATTATTTCATCCCAGCTAGGGAAATGTCTTCCACAGCTGCCTGATGTCTTTCATCAGAGACTCTCGGCATTGGTCATTATTTCTGTTGTGAAATAAATGAACGTATCGTAGTCCTGAGTCTCAGAGGCAATTCTAGAGACGGAGGTGAAAGGGACAAAGTGTTGCTCTGGATCCCTTTTGCTTCGCGGCTCGTGATGGCATTTAGTATCTTGCCACCTTGCTACACGAGCACTGACTGAAATCTGTGCTGATTTTGATTGTGTTCATTTGAGATGTGACACTACATTTCTCTAGTAAATATATCCTCTGTGCTTCAGCTACCTATGGCAACACAGCCCAAGTCTTTTGAACTTCTGGGAAGAGTCAGCTGGTGTGCTTCAGGCTGCTGCTTCGCTTCTGGTTTCCCAGTAAACTACTTTGAAACCAAAGCAATGCTGCCAACCTTATTTCAAACAGTGAGCCTCCCTCAACAGTGCACAATAACAACTCAACAGTTTAATACTATTCCACAGAATCTCAGACAAGCTTTGGGTTTTTGGACGGGGTGGTGGTTGTTTTTCATGAGAAATTATTTTTTTGCTTTTTCTACACTAGAATGAGATCAAAGTCACTTGTGTTTGTACTCTGCTCAGAGGTCTGAATCCAGTTTCTTGGAAGCTTCATCTCCTTGTGGCTTTGATTTCCCCCTTGCAAATACCGTATTTATGTGTTTTCTTTGTTATGTATCTCAAAATGTTTAAATGTCTCATACATTACTGGTTGTATTTCTTCTGCTGAATCGACTACAATAGTTCTGCAGCCATTCCTCCCCTTCCCACCACCACTCCCGCATTTATCCAGCTTCTGCATAAAGGGATTTTTAAACACTATGGGCAATTAGCTAGAATAGTAACTACAGATATTCTTGATTCCTGAACACTTATAAAACTGCCAGAAGACTGTAGAATTTACTCTGTTAAAGGCAGTTGCTGAAGTTCACAACAAGCCTTGATTTCTGGCTGCTAATGAAAATACATTTCAAAGGCTGTTGAAGTGGAAGCTGTTTAACAACAAGCATTTACCTTCCTCTAATTCTTCACCAAGAACAAATATGATTTTAAATAAAGTAGGATTCTTTTTAAAATGATGATTAGTCTCTGGTGTAAAGAGAAGTCATGAAAGTGTTTAATTAGGCAACAACAAAAAAGCTTAAAATGAGTAAAGCTGTTTCTGTAGCTATCTGATGATCATACTGAGGTACAATTGAAGCAGAGAAGCCTGTTGCTTCTAATAGTTTAAGTGCCTTGCACACCCACTGCATGCACTGAGTACAATGAAATGTTCTATCACACATTCTCTTCTTCCAATATGTAATCCATATTCCTGCAATAATAGCAGGGATAATTAATTCTGGCTGAAGTATTTAGAAAATTATTAAGTGCTGCAATTACAGACTTTCCAAATGGCAGTATTTAGAAGCAAGAAGCTATTCTCTACACTCCACCCCTCCCGTATTCGAGTGCACTGAAAAAAACTTCAATCCAGCAACATAAGGAAAAAGCCCCTGCAGGAGTGCATCTTAATGTAGTATTAATTGGGTAAAGGAAGAACATAGCTCAGGAACACAGAGGGTGCTTTTGGAACAGGACAAATAATCTGAAATACAAGTTTGATGAATTCCCTTCGTCTCTGTGCTGTGGTTGCTGCAGCACTTTTGTTTATATTGATCTGAATGGCATGGAAATTTTCTTTCATCTGTCATTTACATTCATTTTACCTCTTGCAATTGCCTCTGCCAGCTTACATGCTTGTTTTCTGGTGAATCTATTAATAAGATTTCCAGTACATCAAAAGAATTTCTTTTGTGCAAAGGTAGAATATAATGCACCTAAGGTGTAGGAGGGTTCCTAGCTTCAATTTTACCAACTAAAAGTTATTAATGAGTTCTGTGAAGTAAAAAAAAAAGAAGAAAAGAAAAAGATAATGCTAATTGCATGCTATAGATTTTCCTCCATTGCTTACTCATTTAGTTGGCGACTTGCAGAATAGAATATTTACACTGTAGCTTTCTTCTGATTGCAATATGCCTCCTGAATTGACAAAAAGAGGACCAAAGGTCAAATTAATTAAAACCAGTAGGAGAAAGAACATAATTAATGCTACAAATTTGTATTTACACATTTTGCCTGGAAAATGTGTGAAGTGCATTTTGTTTTGTGCAAAGCACAGACACTCCATGCCAATGAAAATAAGAAAGCACTAAGAAATACCTTAAAGAAAAGAATTAAATTGAATTATTCATCAGGAATATTTATGCATAATAATGGTTTGAGGGTGAGCACCCAGGGCAGTTACCAGGGGTATTTGATAGTATAATCGATACAGGAATGTAAGTCTATGTGCACGTATGTGTAGCTGCATGTAGAAGATACCCATGCCCATAGTGCCTCCCTGTTGTCCCTGTGCCTTATGCCAGCCCTGCTGACATTCCTGTTATTACCCTTCCACACACACATTTTTCCTGCTCGTTTATTTCAAAGGTCCTTTCTGGATCTTAGGTACAGCAGTTTGTCTTCTGAGCAGGAAGAATACAGTGTAGACCAAAAGCCCTGCATTTGTTCTTGCATGACTGTCTGTTACAAGGGGTTTCTGCACCATCACGCCTTTCTGGATCAGCTAGAGAAAGCAGGAGCCTTTCCTGATCATCTCCTCGGTGTCAGTGTTGCGGAAGTATCACAGATTTATGGGTTGCAAGTTCAGTGTGGCTTGTATGGAGAATAATATTTACCTCTGATTTAATTGAGCTTTACATAAAACTTGAATTATCCTGAAGTAAAGATGGTAGCAGTGTGAATTTTCTGTGTGGCAGGTGAGGAAATAGAAGTAGCCGCTGAATGCACTCGGGGAGTTGCCAAAGTGGTACTCACTGTGCCTTTGGCCTTCCCTCCCCAGCTCCTTTTATTTCTCAGCTCTTCAGGGCACTTTTACTTGGGCATCTTTCCAAAGATGTGGGGCCTCAGGATTATGCTATTTATGAGTATGCAATAACGTCTGATACAGTCAAAGGCTGGGACTGAGTTGCTCTTAAGCAAACCACTGGTGTGCTCAGTGCTGCTGACAGAGGCGCTGGGCAGGCTGGGCAGGTGAGCAAGTGCTGGCATTCATGGCTCACTGGGTTGCCCAGTCCTCACTTGTGCTGATTTCCCTACTATTTCCCCTTGATTCTTTATATATTTTTGCATGAGTACCTTTCTCTTGACTCCTGGAGTTACTAAGTAAACCACTTCTGACTCTGTTTCTACTTACTGTGCATGACTTGAATTCACCCTTTTCTCGCTCGCCTCAGTAACTGTTTGTCAGGAAAGCAAGCCAAGGTCACAGGTCTGTGCTTTATAAAGCCGGGTCCGTGGTGACAGACACCTGAACCTTGCAAAACTGGACCTTGACTTACAGCTCCCCTCCAGAGCTGCACTCTCATTGTGATTTCAGCGCACAGATCTCACGGTTGTAGGTCGTGGCTGCGTTGGCAGCGGGGCAGCTGCGGACACGTGGCTCTGGCTGCGGGCAGGTCACCTGCTCTTGGAGCGAGTGACTTTCCTCACCGTGCAGCTGGAGTCCCTCAATTCCCCTTGCCCATCTAGTCCCCTTGCCCAGAACTGCATTCTTTCTTTATGCAGACAAACATACGCTGCATTGCTTCGGTGATTTGTATTGTATAGTGTGCTCCGTGAAGAAAGACGAGTAAGTAATCTCAGTAGTCCCAAAGAATGGCTGCTCTGAATATGAAAATGCACCAGAAGGATTTAAGGAGCAAGGAAAGGCTAATGGCTTTATATTTTGCTTTACTGAAATTACACAAGTGGTGAATTCTGAACGACAGTTACATATTCTGATTATCTGAAAGGACAACTGGGGAGACATCACTCTGTAGGAGCGAAGGATGGTATCAGTGATACAATACAGCACTTCAATTTGTACAGTTTTTCCCATTTACAAATAGGTATTTCAGACATCCATTTAAAAATGCATTAGTAGCATGTAGCTCAAGTCACTTTAGTAATTTTGAATATTTCATGTATTCTACTGTAAATAACAGCAAAAAACTTATTCATTATCACCCTGATAGTATAAGCTGTGAAAATAGTGATACAAATGAGAGATTTCTGACTTTAATCAAATAAAACACAATGCTTTTTCTTAAAACATCTTGGAGAGAAAAATGGATTCTTGAAATCAAAACAAATTATTGCAATAGTGTTTACCATGGCATTTATCACATAGCATCTTTCCTATTTATGATAACAGAAGATTGAAACAAAGCAAAGTGTACTAGTCAAAAATTCCTTTGTTTCAGGATATGGAATAATGTCTGGCATTTAGAACAAAACTTTTCTCTGACTATTGGAAAGGCAATTCCTGGATACATGTGTTGACCCTGGAAGCTTGCTTGGATTTTTCTCGGTGTCTCTTCTGGTGAAAGTTTTCCTGATCCAGGAAAGATTGGCCTGGACCTCTGGAATCCACTAAAGAGTGTAACACTGTTAAAAGTGAGAAAGAAATTGTATTTGTACAAAGCAAATACAGCATGAACTGCATCCCTGCTTGTAGATTTTGGCCTAGAGATTCATTTTACAGAGGCCAGCAGGTTTTCATTGTATTCTCTTGCCTCTTCCTTAACTATTTCACCTGAAGCTGGATTAATTATAGTTGCCGTGAGAATATACTTCAGCTAGGTGACCTCAGATGACAAAAGCAATGTACATTTAAAAATAAGAATGGGTAATCTGGGTGGTTAAAGGATATTTGCTAAAGGCCAAAAAGATAAATGTTGCGAGCAAATTCTGCTACAGAGAGCAGAAAAGAGAAGCCTCTCAGCGCACTTCAGTAAGTTTTGAGTTTCCTGAGGTAAAAGGGTAACTTTTTGTCTGTTTTTTCTTTTCTCCGGAAAGAACAAGATGCCTTTTTTTTTTTTTTTTGACAGCTGCATAAAATGCATTAATTGTATCCTTCCATTTTATCTATCATCAGTTCCCATTCTAGCTAATCAAACACGGAATCAAACATTGTAGATTTGCTGCTATAATGAGGTGTGCTGTCATAACAAATGTAATGAGATAGTGACAGGTCAAAGAGCTGCTTTTCTACTCATCTTAAAAGGCCCTTCACTTTTAAATTTTCCTTGTTTTGTTTTGTCTTTTGTTTAGGTTTTTATTGTTTGTGGGTTTTTTCTGACTCTTCATAGTGAAACATAGCAGAAAACCTGCTGCTTTGCTATGTCAGGGTGTAACAAGGGCTGGCTGCTCTCTGGGGACCAGGAGCAACAGGAGGTCCTCAGGGCTTTTGAAGGCTACTGTGAATGATATAAAAACTGGTTGAAATGTAGTCCAGAAACCTTTGGGTCTATAAATACGGGGCTTTTTTTTTAGAAGAAATCTAGAAGGTCTGACATACTTTCTTTCTCTTTATTGAAGAGATACCTCTTTAGCTTAAGGGGATCATCTTAATCTCTTATTAAGGAGATATTCTAAGCTTATATTGTGGACCTGCTCTCTGTGCTAATTTGTATACTTTTCATAACAAAATGAGTTTACATTCAACAACTACATATATGAATATCAAATGAGGTTATTCTGTGCCTGTATAACACATGACCTTCTTGGGAATCATCCTGCCCACACCTGCAGGAAAAAGTTCTGTGCAGCCAAGATTTATTTTGTAGGGTGAAATACAATGGAAGTGATACACAGCTACTTGTGCTAGAGTATTTAAGAATACTCCTGAGCATGTCTTACTGAAAACATGTGGCTGTGTTTTTCTTCTGATTTCAGTACATTTCCAACCCAAAGAACCAAAATTAGAGAAAATTCCCTTTTTCTGGGAAAGACTGATAAGAATAGCTCCATTTATTGGTTAGAAAAGATGAAGGCACATTTTCAAGCCTCTTAAAGCGAATACTTGTGATGGCTTGTGAAGTTACACGCATTTGTATTGCTTCAAAATGATTTGACCTTTAAATGAAAAGCTGAATACAAAACGTCGCAAATGGAAATTGAATCAGGTTCTTGAGATTTCTTCCAGGTCTCTATAGCTCTAATAACCTCATCATGCTTGAACTTAATGGCTTAGCCTTGACTGCTATGATGCAAAAGTAGGGGCTGCAGGTCAGTGAGTAATTCACTGGAACAACATTTATTATTCCATAAATCTGTACCTTACTTATAAAGAAAGATGAAATATATTTATCTGAGCCACAACTGAAATGTATAAATTAACAGAATGAAATTAGACCTGGAGTTTTATGTACATTTATGGAAGCATAAATTCTGCACTATTTTTATATTTACACAACAAAAACACTAGGTAAGCAACAGTGTTGCTTTTAAAAGAAATATTCACAACTGTAATAACACTCGATCAATATTTCTGCTAGAAAAGACCCGTGTTGTTGGGCCAGCAGTCAGAAGTGATGTCAAATAGTACCAAAATGTTTCTGTATTGTTATTTATGATTATATTCTTTGAACTGAAATGGTTTTGCCTATCTGAAATCAAGCATTCAAGATAATAATGTCAAAGATGATAATCTGGATAGTGAAGAACATATTAAAAAAAAACAACCAGCATTGAGACTTTCCTATTTCTCAACCTTAGCAACAGCACAGCCATAGTGCAACTTTCATGTGTAGTTCTTATTTAATCACATGTCAAGCTGAAGACTTAAATGAATTAAACTTTAAAAAGCATGCTTTCAGCTCTCATTTTGACATCTAGTTAGCATACAATAACTGCCTTTCAAAAGCTAAATAAAATGTTTGACATACTTTAAATGTTATTTTCAGTTTTATTTCCTTTTTTTATTTCAGTTCTTTGTTGTTATTTCAAGAAGCTCAGAAAATACAATTTAATTGTTAAATGTTGCTGGGAAATGTCATATGAGATGCATACAAGGAGGATTAGAGTTAGAAAATACATACCCATTGAGGTTGTTGATCAGAAATTTGTGAAGTTCCAGGTTTATAATGTTTTTGTTTGTTGATGATTTGGCTAATGAGTTTGTTCTGTGACCTCTCTGCCGCAAGAGGAAGACGGGAGCCTCGGCTCAGCTTCTCCTTACTTCAGTGAAAAAATGACATAGGTGAAAATTTGCTTCTTAAAGCAGGTGGTGCCAAAAAATATTTTATGTTGCTTACCCACACGAGAAAGGGTTTTACAGCATTATTCTTTTGCAATAGCCAATCTGAAATATATGATGTTTGTGTTTATCAGTTAGGTGCAGTTTTACACAACTGCAAGGAATGCCTGGGAGGGTACGTAAGGATCCTTTTTAAAAGGCACCCTGAGTGAGTGAGTGTGGTAGACTTAGAAGATAGTCTTGCAAGATTATTTCTCATCACTTGAGCCAAGTCTTTGTGTGGGTGAATCCAGCTACAAGATCTGACAATTTCAAGTAATTTTCTTTTGAGCAGGTAAAGGGGCACCATCTGTTCCCCTGTTTTGCTGTGGAAGTAGTAATTCTTTCATTGAAAAGCTACAAATCTGTTTAGGATAATCATCTGTATTGAATTTGCATTTGTCTGGGCAGTCAACCAAGCTTTCACTTGCCTTTTTGAAATTAATAGATTATGCTTCCTGCATCTAAATAAATTAATAAAGTGGGAGGAGTTATTTAAATCAATAATAAGTGAAAGCCTAGAACTATTTACATATCTCATGCTACTAAGGAACAGTTAAATTGTTAATCACAGTCAGGAAAATTAAAAGTATTTATCAAAGATTTCTCTTCTTTACAAAGGAGCCAGATGCTGTATTTTTCCATTAGTAATTAGTAAGGATGTAAGATACCAGTTATTAATGTTAATGATATTATATCAAGAGGACTTGATACATTTATAACAAGAATGTTAGAAGATCGTATTGGATTTCTGAAGTTTTAAATAGCTGAAATTTTAATGTTTTGCCAATATTTAAAAGGGTAAATATGGTAAGCTGGGTGAACAGTAGGTCTGTTTGATTTGACAAACATCTAGAAAATCGGAAGCTGAAAAGGATGCAATCAATAAAGGTAAAACTGTAGCTGATACAGCTGAACTTGTTCAATAAAAAGACAGGCTTGCTCAAGAAGCTTGCTCTGTATGAGGTGACAATTAAGGCTAATAATATTGGCAGTAGTTAGAGGTGTTACTTTTTCATGTGAGATAGGGAAAATACTTATTTTAATATCCACTAAGTTTGGGCCTCTGAAATCAGCTGGGTATTGCCACTTTGGTGCACACTCCCTCTCCCCTTCCCCTCAAGTAGACAAGACCTTCATTTTGCTCTTTTAAAAAACCCCAACAGTCCCGTGTAGGATCACTGCAGGCCATGTGGAAGAAGTTATAAAAAAGAGAACTGCTAAATCATGAAAGATTATCACAGTAGTGATTTGTTATTAGTGATGTGTTTATAGCTGTGTGATGAAGTTGAAAAAGAGCATGCAGCATCTCTATAGATGCTCCACAAGAAAATTGGTCACCATTGGTAAAAATTTAGAAGTTGGTCTAATTTGAGTGAAAAATTATCATGAGCTACGTTATCTATTTTATCCATTACAAAGTAATCAAGATAACATATTAAGATCTTAGATTTAATGCTCTGAGCTGCAATCAGCATGTGAAATACAGAGTTATAAAACAATTGATAGAAACTGTTTGGGCCATGAGAGCTATGCTGTACACTACTAAGTTTAGGGAAAGGAAAAATAAAAATACTAGCTTGTCTTTCTTGAGTTTCAGCACAAATACATATTTCCTGTTGGGTTTGTAGTTGGATCCTTTTAAGCTGTTTGTTTTCATGTTATTCTGTGAATTTTACATTGATAGTAGCTGGGTCCTCTGTGTCTCAAAGCATATGAAACAAAACATTGTTGGTTTGGAACAAAAGGTGGTGGTTGACTATAAAAAGACTGCAGCTGGAAATTATAGTTTGATTAGGAATTTTCTTTAACAGCTGAGAAGTAATGGTCATAACAGAAAACAGTTGTTGTCTGGTTATTTAAAGCAAGCATTTCATACCTTCCTAACATTGGAAAGGCACAATCACCTGTGAAAGTGAATATTAATAGCAAGACTAGATTTTAAAGTTGTTTTTTTTTTTTTACTATTTCTTTATTCAGTGGCTCCTAAGAGTGGAGAAAAATGTTGAAGTAGCCCTGTTCTTTAACTTCTGTACTATCTTACAGCATCTCCTAAATAAGGTCTGTTTTAGAAAAGAATAAGAATCTAAATAATATAATTAATTCAACATAAATTAAACAGTAATATTTTTTCTTTATGATCTCCTTGTAAAAAGGATATTAATTTGCTTCAATGAATGAAGATAATAAGGTTAATAGTTTAATGTTCCTCAGTTGATATCTGCTGCTTTTTCTATTACCTTTTTTCAGTTTTTGATTATAAATTGGCTAACCCCTGGTGTATAATTCCAGAAATCATCCCTTCAATGTATCCAAAGCTATTTACTTAGACTCATCTTTTATTATTCCCACTGCCACAGTCTAATTATTGTAGTGAAAGATTGAACACAGAATAGTTTGGGGCTTTGATCAGTCTTCATATAAATTTCAATAACGAGAGTAAAAGGTTTGTGGTTTTCTGAGATAATTTGATCCCTCCGGACACATGCTGCTTTTATAAAATGCAGTGGATGCCGTATGAGACCTCTGACAGAATTTGTGTCTGGGTTCGTGACATCTCTGGAAGCAAAATTCTTTTTTTCCTACCAATAAAGATTAATTTAATATTGCTAAATCTGTCAGAGAAACTATATACTACTGTACAATTTTTCTTAAATTTTCACTTCATTTTCCCCTATCAGTCTAATTGTCTGTGTTAAAGTTCCTACATCAGCATTTTCAGAATCCACTAAGAATACAAGATAGGTTTGCTTGCATTTCTCTGTTCTTGAAAAAATATACTATCTGTCAGTCAAATAAATAAAACAAACCATAATCCTCGTTATTCTATTGCTATCAGTGCTAACTCCCTTTGGAGATAAATAGAAAAGCAGCTGGAGTCTAAGGATATTTTGTAATCTTATAAATTGAAATTTAAATGCCTCAAGGAGGAAATTTCCAAAATAATTGTGACAGAAGATAAGTCCCAGCTTTTGGCAAAATTTTATTAGAATTACCTGTTCCAGATAATTTTTTTGATGCCTGCACGAATTAAGAAAATGGCAGCACTGCCACATAGAGAAATAGCTGTGGTTTTTTGATCTTGATAAATTCTTCTGAAAGTGCTCTGTCATCAGAGTTATCAGGTGTGACATACTCAGGGACACAATCAAATTAAAAATCATGAACCTTTAGCCAGTTAATTTTAAATCCTATGACTTTTATCTTTCCTACTCATAACATCTCAATTTATGTAATTAAATATTTACATTTTTTTTACTGAATGTGAGGATTAGATAGATTTTTAATTTTGTTTGTGGTGTGGCCTTTGTTTTTTTTCTCACTGGGCTGGGCAGTTAAAGACTCAGTGTCTTTTTGTCTCCTTTACTGGCATCTGCTTAATAAATTTTGCTGTATTTTGATGACAAACCGTGAATAGAAATGTTCATTTGGTTAAACTTAGTGAATCCCAGTTGCACATAAGAATAACCATTGCATTGCCAGCTATTTGAGGAAGCTAATACTGGTATCTAATGCTACAACCTGGCCTAATAATATTTTAATGAATACTTTGTTCTTCAGATTCACTGGTAGCTTGGAGATGAGAAGGTACAACCTCTCATGAGCACCAAGCATCGCATGTGCAACACGAGACATTACAAAGGCAATGTAAACCTCACAAAATACAGAGCTTTTACAAACAGTTCATGTCAGGAAGGTCAAGTTTTCATAGATAATTGTGAATAGCAGACTCATTTAAGGCCAAAAAAATAGTATGTTCAATTTCTACATGCTGGAGCTATACATCTATGCAAGCTTGGTGCAGTTTTGTGTGCAGGGAGTAAATCAGAAACATTGCAGGGATGTTCTCACTTGGTCAGTTCCACAAAACTTTAGTTATTCAGACTTTCAGATGAGAGTTGACTGAAACTGCCGGTATCAATAAGACTCCAAGAGGCAAGTGACAGTTAAGAAGTAGAATAGGATAAGTCATATCAGTAATTTCTGTGGATCCATGTGTTTTTTGGACCATGCTGAGACACTCCATGTATCTCTGCCCATATGTGGTGGGGGAAAGAATCAGACAGCGAGTGAGAGGAGCAAGACCACCGTCTCAGTCAACCTTCCAGAGAGCCCTGGGAGCAGCTGCAGAGAGCTTGCTATGGAGTTAAATAATAATATTCTTCTGGTGACATGAAAAATGCACTGGGGGGGGTGGGGGATGAACATTAGCTGTGAACATTTCACCATCTAAATTTTTTTTCCAGTATGCTGTAAGGCTTCTCCTGCAGTCACGGGAGGGATGTCTTCCCTCTTTGTCCTGTGTGGTGGAAGTCATTCTGTGTGCAGTTTTTCAGAGCTCAGCTGATGTCTTGGCTTGATCTGTTCCAATTTTGCTTAAAGATCTGCCTAATGAAGGAGAGTCTAAAATCTGCAGATTTCATAAACAGGAAAGCAGGACTGGAAGGGAAAGTGTACTTGATGATAAACAGATGAAATCATCTGGAAAAATAGAATGGCAGGAAGTGCAGCACTTCAGCTCCATCTCAATGGCAATAACAAGAAAGAGGACAACTAGCAGAAGATCATTGAAAAGGAGCTGGGCGTTATGGTGGTTGGCAAGGAAAATGCATTGTCCTGCCATGAAAAAGGCAAAGCAGTAGTGGAGCCTGCAGGAGATGTGAAATGATCCTTCTGCTTTCTCTACTCCATGCTTTAAAGATCTCAGCTGAAGCTCCGTAATGAGTTCTGAGCAGAGCACAGAGAAGCGTGTGTGTGAGCACGGATGTGAGGGGAGCAGTAAGCGGTATCAGAAGGCACATGACAGCTTGAAATAATAAGGTCTGTTTATTCTGAAGTAGACTAAAGTGCCAAATGACAGAAAGATGAGTGGAAATAACCAGACCATGATGGATGGAACTGAAAAAGTGATTTATTTTGTAACAAGGAAGAGGCAGGTTGGACATTAGAAGAAAACCTCTCCATTAGCAGTGGTGAAGCACTAGAACAGATTTTCTGGGAAAGCCATGAATTTCTTACTGGTAGCTTTTAAGAAGAGTTTTCACTCACATCTGTCAGGAATTGCATAGGTAAAGTTGATCTTGCCATTTTCTTGGCTGTAGCAACACTGTACAGCAGCTGTCTGTGGGCATATGTAATAATGTCACAGTGATAAAAAGAGCTTCTGAAAAAGAGAGGAACTTAACTTCTTATCAAAAACTTAATGTAACGGATGGTGTTTGACACCATCACCTATAGGAACCAAATATCTAGGGGCCCTTGACAACATCTGCTGTAGTAGAAATACAGTATATGCTTGCTTTTTTTTTTTTTTTTTTTTTTTTCCATGATTGCATCAAAAATCTGTTCTCCAGCTTTACTAAACCCAGCAGTTCTGGAACTAGAAAGTTTTGCATTGCCTTTTAAATGGTATTTTGAGAAACATCACGATAAGAACAGTTTAAATTGTTATTTTGGGGCTTTTTTTGAATCTCATGTTCCATGTTTCCAAACCACACGGAAATAAGCAGATCTGCTTATATCTCTGTTTATATATTCTTTTAACGTTGGGACAGATTTACATTTCAGTTATTCAATTCCTAAATCACTTAGGTAATGAAAATCCTGTCCTATGCCTGATACATCAGGGGCTTCATTTCACCTGGCCCTTCCTTCAGTAGCTGTCCTGTGACACTTTCCTTTCTCACCTCTCTGTTTCCCAACTTCCAGACATTTGCAGTTAAGATACAGGTCTATGGTATAACAGAAATCAAGGGGGTTGTAATAAAATGTCTGGAAGAGAGTAGTGAAATCTACTTTAAATTCATTAGTTTAATCGATGTGCAAAATCTATTAAAGTTGTTTTCAATACAGTCGGCTTGTTATTGTTTGTTCTTTCTCTGCCTTAGAAGAATCGAACAACATTAGAAGTGTGTCACATTTTTTAGGCCCAAAAGTGTGGAAGGGCTTTTAATGGGAAAGAAAATGCTTTTTGAAACCTAGAAAACTGAGCAGTGAAATAAATTGAGCCTCAAAAAGTGATTGAAATCTCCAAGTCAATATACAAAAGGCATCCAAAGACTCATGAAGTCTGACAGAATCTCTTTAGTTTGAGTTGTCTTTCATTTTGCATCAGGGCTTACGTTTTTAAAAAATAGAAGAAAGCAGTGCTGTCAGGTGGAGCGGGTTTGAAAGCAGGCTGCCTGTTCATGAAAGCCTGAAATTGTGCACAACTCGAGATAATGCGTCTTCAGCAGATAACTGAAATAATACATTTCCTAAATTGCTTGCATTAAGCAATTACTGATACTGTAGTGGAAACCATATAATTTTCTTCCTTCCTTGTAGCCTCAGCGCCGTGTCACGTTTCACCTCCCAGATGGCTCCCAGGAAAGCTGCAGTGACAGCGGGCTCGGAGACCACGAGCCCACGAGCGGTGCTAGCACATCGCACCCGCTGCCCCTCGGCTTCCCCCAGGAGGAGTACTATGAGCAAGCTTCGCCCAACAGCCGGACAGAAGGGGACGGCAACTCGGACCCGGAGTCCAGTAAGTGATGAACTCTGGTCATCGTAGTTGTTCAATCATTTCAGTATCGAAAGGGGGCTTCTTTTTCAGGCAGTCATTAAAAGCGAACGTTGATTTTAACGTGGCCAAAGACCACCTATATTTCTAAAAACGCAAAGTCTGGCCGTTGGAAATAAAACACTCTTGAGCTGTGAAGAGGTTTATGGATGACCTGGTGTTTTTATAGATCTGCTGTGCTATAGACAGAGGAGCTTTCTGATGAGGTTAACGCTGCTGCCCTTATGGTCGTAAATATACGAGCTGAGGGAGTTTACGCTTTTTAATGTGTTTCCATATCCAGCGCTGCTGCGCGGTGTCGTTTGTTCTAGCAGGAAGAACTTCTGGATGAGTAGGTCTGTGAAGACACTGCGGTCTCCAGAAATAAGGGTTTCTTGATTTGTCTTTTGAGAGCGGTTATGGTATGTAGTAATAACCTCAGAAGAGTTTGTCATCTCACTTCTGCTGCTACCACTGGCTACTTAGGATGTTGGAAGCGGGCAAAATCAAGGTGAGCTCAGGACCAGGCTAGAGCTATGGATACTGGTACTGCTTTCTCTGCTGTGATGTGATAGCCAGTTAGAGACTCCACTGTGCTTTAGTCAATTGTTAATTGTCATGGGGCTCTTTATCTGGATTAAATTGAAGCATGCCATTGATAAAGAGACACCTGAATGTGTGTAAGCCTCTAAGGCCTTGTTAGCGGCCTAATAAGCGATTTGAATATACATCTGTTCTGGGCAAAACTTGGCCTGAAAGGTGTATTTTAGCTGCTTTAGTGTATCACGAAGAATGAATTAGTAAGTCCTATGCACTTGAAAGAGCTCTGCGAGAAGGTAGGTATATCTCTGTGCTGGCAAATACAGCAACCAGCAGAGAGCATTTCCTCCAGCTCTGAGCTGGCTCTGACAAATTCAGCCTGGCTCTTGGAAATCGAAATCATGCTGCTGCCTTTTCAGATGCTGCCCGAGACAGGAGTCTGAGGGGCTTGTCTGCACAGATGAGCTTCCTTCTATCTTTTTCTTTTAGTTTCAGACTTTCTAAAATGTCTAAAATTACATGGTTCTGAAATAATGCCAGAATATTTTTTTTCTCAACTGATAGACAGCTGACAAGAACCATCAGAGGTTTTGATTGTTATGTTGAAATCACTATTCATCATTTGTTTTTGTGTTTATACATTTGAGGCTGTAATATACCCCTAAGAATATTCTAGGTAGTCAAACTGAGTTGTTCATAGAATGAGGATCTAGAGGGCTACAGATATAACCCCAAAGAAAGAAAATATCAAGTTATATATGACATTTGCTGCTTTTGCTATGTGTAGTCATGATCTGAACTTGCTTTCCAGCTCTATTTTGTTGTTTGTAACTCTGATATTTATGCTTTCCTGAGGTGAGCATGATGTACCTGAGATCAGTATTTGGGTCCTTTCAGGCAGAAAGCCTGAGACAGGACCTGGCATATGAGGAGTTGTTAGAACAGGCATGTGCATCCTGTCTTGCTGTTTGCAAAAAGGCTCGGGTTTTGGATTTACCTGTGCTTTTTGAGCCCATTTTTTGCACTTTCAGAAGAAATACAGACCATGAATTTTTTAGAATGCTGCCCTAAAAGTAATACAGCTTTGGCATCTGAGTATCATTGACACATATCACTGTGTGGAGACTAAGATGGCATCTGATGTCTTTTCAAGTGTGAAGTTGAAGAAAGTTTAACCACCTGTCTAATTACCTGAGAGTTCAGTTTAAACTTGGAATCACACTTTAATTAGCATTTATGTTAAGATTTTTTTTCCCTTCTAACTTGTATCTTATTGAAACAGTTTAATTGACACAATACAATGTGATGCTTACAGTGCAGAAAGCGTTTTGTGTTACTTTTCAGTCCTTTTTACTGGTTTATGCTTATATTAATGGCAGCATCTAGTGGCAGGAAAAAAAACCTCAGATATAAATATATGTCTGTGGTGTGCTCTCATATATCTGGATAAAACAAAAAAAAGAGCGGAAGACCTGCAACATATTTTTATTCAGTATAGTGCTGCAAAGTGACTTACTGTTGGTAAGAGCCACCAAAATATTTTGTGTGCTGACCTACAACAGTGTTCAGCCTGAGGTTCATTTCATTCACTTGTATGTTTGATGCTTTTAGTCAATAGTGAAATAGTGAAAACCATTCTGAATTGATAGTCTCCTCTACAAACATGCTGATAGATTTTTTTGATTGTTGTTTTTTTACCTAATTTAGAGTGGCGTGACATATTCAAAGTATTTCCATTCTTGTTTCATGGACCAAAATTTTTTTAATGTGAAAAGAGAAAGGAAAATACGGTCAGATAATCGGAACATAATTCATTCAACAGAATAAGCATGGCCTTCATTCTGTCTCAGGTTCTTTAATATCTGACCTGTCTTAATCTGAAACACTGTCTAAACCATTAAGCCCGATTAATCATCTGATGGTGATTTAGTTCAACTTTGCCTACCAAGGAGACGTGAAGAGTTGGGATGAAACAGCTTCAATAATGTCTAGAGCCTACTGAGACAGTAAGTGGCTTATGAAAGCTGACAACAGATGCCACATCACACAGGGATATATTCGAAAGTGTTTTCTAACTCTTGATTTTCCTGACTATGGTTCTTAGGTTTTATTTGTTTCTCTGATATTGGAAATTGCTGAATTTTGGAAACTTTCCATTTATTAGCAATAGCAGAGCATTTATTACAAAACACCTAGAAAAGATGAGCAAAATTTAAAATAAAACAAGTTGAGGAATGTTGGTGAGAAGGAGCCTTACAAATTCACATCCAATATGGGACTGAAGCAAGTGGGGAATAAATAACTGTAAGAATATAGTAGTTAGAAACCAATGAGCAATTTATCTGTACACCTTTAAAATTAATTCACTGTACTAATTAAAATTAGAAATAGGCTATTTAAAATGATTTGTCTTCTCTTACTTTAGTTGCTTGCTCATAAAAGCTTAAAGTGCAGTGTGGCAGATGCGTCATAAGGAAGAGATGCCAATAAACTGTCACACTAAGTAAATAGTAGTATAAAAATGCATGTAGGTTTGTAGGAAATGTTATCCTTAAGTAATGGCACTAATGTATGTGGTATTCATATATTTTCTGCTCATAAATTGCTCCAATAACTCGCCATCCTACAGATTTTAACCACAACACCTTATTTCTTTTTTTCTCCTCTCTTCTCTCCCCCCCCCCTTATGTTTAAATACAAAACAAACTAAAAATGTAGACAAAAAGTAACAAATTGTCTTTCAGTAAACTTCCTTAGCAAACTGTCTCTCAGTCAAATAGTGGCTGTAAGCAGTGATAGTGACCAAAGGGATTGAAAGGTACATGTTAACCACAGTTATACTTTGTTATTTAATACATGTGCAGCATATTAAAGCAAAGTTTCATGTGTCACCTGCTTTTATAGTCTGATCAAAACAATCTTGCTTTTTTTTTTTGACTCTAGAGAGTATAATCAATTTTTCTTACTTTTATTTTGCAAAGGTAGAATACACCCAGTTCAGCTAAGAATTTGGGCAGAGTAAGAGGAATGTGATTGCAGCTTTGAGGGAAAAAAAATTGCCAGAAAACCTGAAAGTAATCTGCAATTAAATAATTGTAATAATTTCATACAAACAAAATGGAAGTGTAAACAAAGCTAGTTGAAAATTACACTGAGATTTCACAGTTTTCAGTTGGAGAAAAATGGTGTCTTAAGGGAGAGGGAATCTCCATAACAATATTTAACATGGATTAATGCCTAATAAGACAAGAAAGTTGTCTTGAAAATCAGAAGGTGTAGTACTAAGGAAAAGATGGCCAAAAGGCGAGCTGGTATGTACTGCAACTTCATGGTCACTTCAGGCTGGTGTTGCCAGAGGTCTCTATGGCTGCTTGTTAGTATCTCCCGAGTGCACCTTCTCTCGTGGCAGCACAAGCATTTGCTGCAGAGCTGCTTGGGTGAATGGCTTGGAAAAATTCATCTGAGGGCAACCTGATCTAGTTGGGGAAAAAAATTATCATTAAACAGATCAATTCCCCAGTTCCATTTGTTACATGAGACACTACTAGTGGACAGCAAACAAATGAATGAGGAGCTGGGGTGAAGCTTATGCTGGCTTTAAGTGATCATCAGACTTCATGAGAATTAGTCTTAAGAAGAATTAGGACTGTAATCTATGGTATTTAGTCACATAAGAAGGAGGTTTGCAGCAAGGATGGCATCTGTTCCTGATAAAAGACAGCAAATATTTCTTCCCCCAAATTAAAAGAACACTTTCACCTTGCCTTAATTTTTGATAAGGATGATGTTGATGAGAGCAAAGACAGACTGATGAAGAATGATGATAATGGAACTAAAAGTCAAAGCAGGTTCAGTGCATTCATGTGGAGAAGAGGATATAATCTTCCTCTCAGGATATCAAAACTGATAATGTTTTCCTTATTTTTGCTGTAATTCTAAGAGACAACGTGTCAAAAAAAAAAAAAAAAAAAAAAAAAAAGAAAAAGTGCTCTATCAGCACAAGAGAGAAACCAAGAGAAATGTAAACAGAAAACAATAAATAGTATCATAGGTTTTGCAAGAATAGTGCTCGTTTAACTCTATTACCTCACTTCAGTGATGTATTTTTAATATTGGGGAATACATGTATAGTTAGTCTATATAGGTTTAAGAGCTAATAACTATTATTATGATATTAAGGTGGAGCATTAGTAATTAAGGAGAAGAGATTAATGGAAGAATGAAAAAATCTCCATCATTATCTTCATTGAGTTTGGCATTATAAAGCTGGAACGTGCCGAAGAAATATTCTGCTATCTCAAAGCCAAGCCTCACTGACGATCTAGGGAAGGAGGTGTGTATGACATAAGAACTGGATTTTGCTGAGGATTTGGAGATAATAGCAGTGGGATGAAATCTAATAGTTGAGAGTCTTATAGGAATGGGTGTATTTAACTAGTATATGAATCACCAGCTGAAAACAACATAAAGAAAAAAAACCCCACCTTATCTTTACAAAGATCAACTATAAATCACCAGTACCTCGTGTGACTGAAAAAACCCTGGGTTACCCCTAGTACATGAAAAAAAAAAGAAAGGAAAAAACCCCAAAGCCCAAGGCATTGATGGTACCACAATGGGAATGTTATGAATAGTGTTGGCTTCCCGCATTAGAGAACAGTGAACTCACTTGAGAAGTAGGTGTAAAGAGGTATTATTAATGCCAAGGGAATGGAATGCCAATATACAGGAAAAGGAGTTAATATTGGCTTGTTTGAACTGCAAAATAAAGGCTGGCTGGGGATTAGGACTGCTCCAAAGGAATAACAGAGATTGAGGGCAGAGAGATTTTGGTGGCCAAAACGAAGTGCTGATTTGATTCGCAGGCAAATGGACAAGTCCACAAGTGCTGTCAGGAAAGCAGCCCAGGCCAGAAATTTGGGGATTTCAGACAAGGTGAGCGAGAAAGTATAGAAGCAGAGAATGAGAATGCTAACTGGTTACAAAGAGAAGCTTGAATTTATGAGAGGACAAGTAAATCACCCTCTGTAATAGCAGCAAATCTGTTGTGTGATCCGAGAGGTCCCTTTTGTCCGTCAGTAGTACAGAAGCTGCCGATGAGCGTGTTTGCCGAGTCTCAGCTCTGCGTTAGCCCTTGGCTTCGAATGCCAGCACCAGGCTGGACACCGGACTGGTGCACGTGCTGCCCCAGCCAGCCCCGTGGGGAGCCTGGCCCAGCCTGGGCAGCTCACCTTAGTGACCGTAAATCTCCTCGATCTTGTCGTGAGGAGGAAAGGGTCAGTGCTGCACGCCAAGGGCAGGCAGCTGGGGCCGGGAAGCTCGCTCTCCCAGGGGAAAACGGCCCCATTTTTTGCCATGCTGACTTGTCTGCTAACCCGAAACTCTGCAGTTGCTGAAATATATACTCTTTAAACATCATCAATAAGAGTGTTCTGGCAGCTGGACTTCAGACCTCATACTGAGGCACAAGAAAAAATCAAACTGCAAAGTTTTAAGTATCTTGTTCCCTGTCCAAAAACTGGGGCTAGGAGTGCTTGCCAGCAGATATGATTTATTTATTTTTTTTTAAGTAATGTTTGCTTTTTTTTTTTTCCTCTCTTCATGTGTGCTTTTAGTTCCACAATACGGTAGAAATGTAACAGTAGTATTTTGGTTGTTGCTAAGTTATAAACATACTACAGCACTTAGATCTAATTTGAGTAAAAAAGGAAGACAGTCATTAGTTAAAGATAATAAATCTAGGGCTAAAATACATCCCAGTCTGCCACATCTGCCCATTGGGTCCTTTTGCTTCTACTGTATTGGGGTTTTTTTTATCCCCACAGCTGAACACTAATAATTAATTCAGAAAGTGCTGAGGTAATTAATCTTTCTGAGGCAATAGTGTTTGATTGATCTTCTACCTTTAATCAAATTAGCTTGTATGTAGGAGGAGAACGTAGTGGCTGACTATGGTACTGTACCACTTTGTGAAGTGCCAACCTTTCCGACGACCTCCAGAGAGCACACCCATGAAGCACGTATACATAAACCACTACAGCAATCATTAAGTGGCCGTTTGATTTCAAAGACGGGGAACTGACAAAGATCAAAATCAGGGTGTGCTCAACATCCACGTTTTAAAACATGTCACCTTAGAAGGGCAGCTTCGTAGCTGCACGGCATATGTTTGAGGGCAGTGAATGTCACAGGGCTGACAACTGTGCGGATTTTCCAGATGTTTTAGCGATCTGTTTCTAAAGGAAAATAACTGCGTAGTCGTAAGCACATACAGTGAAGCAAGCCAACAGAACCACCTGTAAAACAAAACATTACGAGATTCTCGATTTGATGATGACTGGAGATCGGAGAGGAGGGAAGAGGTCAAATTGGAGAGGTGAATTTACGGCGATGAGTGGCTTTTGCAAGCGGATTTTTCCTTGCTCCTAAGAGGGTACAGATTGCATATTCAGAAATAATTCTGTGATTTGGTAATTTGATCCCTGAATGCCTGACTTAAAAGTTACTAAGGCAGCTGACACAAAGGGGAAAAGAGAAGGACAATGCAAAAGCAGAAAGATAGTACCACTCGGACCCTATCAGTCAAACACAGAACTATAAACACAGACTCTGGTTTTTAAAATCTTATACTTTCTGTGAATAAGGAGCACTATCTATAAATTCTTCTATAAGTATATTTTAGATATTTTATTATTGATATCAGAGTATAATGCCCTGATGTACACGTTCTACTATTCAACAAAAAGTAAGATAAAGCAAGTTTTCTGAGGTGCATCATGTTCTTTCATGCAAAATCAATGGGGATTGATGAGGAAAATCAATGGGGAAAATCAGTTGGATTTTCTAGGCTACATGCTGGGATGAAGTAATTCAGGCAATAATAGCGTGTTTGTGAATACCATCTCATATTATTCCTGACTGAGGTTTATAATAGAAGTTACTCTGTGTAAAAAGATTAGAAAGAATAGCTCCACTTTGCAGTTTAGAAATCAGTCATTTCTTGTGAAACAATAAGGAAGGCTTTAAAGTGTTTGTTTTGGTTTTTTTTTTTTTAATAATAAATGAGACCTGACATCTATAAACAGTGATTTAGTGGCAGATGTTCTGTGATATATATTTATGTTATCACTTAAGCTGACATGATAATGGATAAACCTGTTTTTTCTGTTTGAGGTTTATGAAAGTTTGAAAATATATCTCTATAGCAAGCAGCCTGGTGGGGCAGAGGTATATGGAGAACAAATTTCTTCGCACTACTTTTTCAGACTCCTTTTAGATCTGACTAGCTGTCATATTTGCAGCAAATAGAGGCCCCTAAGTTTGGCTGGTAAATGGAATCTAATTTGGAGCACCTTGTATCTGGGAGCGTATTAGGGCTTTGATGGTTACGATAGCATGAAAAGTCACAAAGGGCACAGATTGAAACGGAAAGTTTATCTGGAGCATATGAAAGCTGAAGCCATTGATAGAGTTCCCTTCTGGTGACTGCTCTAAAGATGAGTTTATCCTACATATCTTCAATCTAGTTATGGATGAGATAGAAGTTTATCAAGGGGAAGCAGACCTCTGCCAGCAAAGCAATCCCTTATCTTGTCTACCGTGTTTGCAAGTGACAAGTGTGAAGACCGGGCAGAAGTGCCAGGCGGCAGCGGGAGTCTGGGGCGGCAAAGTCACCGCTCCAGCAAAGCTGCTGTCGGAGGGAAGCAATGGCCCTCTCTTCACAATAAGCCTTTCTTGGCTTCTAGTTTTTATAAGGCCACCCACACAGTAAAATAAAGTTCATATGACGTTTGTGTTTCTATTACTTAGGAACCACGAAGCAATTCATTTTCTGTCCATCTTCTTCTGTCTTACTTTGCTTCAAACTTTTACTTCTTTCTAATTTTTAAGGATAGGAAAACAGAGAAGATGCAATTTGTTTTTCTTTTTTTTTTTTAAGTCAAGATATTTGGTGGCACCAGGAGGAGCTTTTAGGAATATGAAATATTATGATGCTTGTTACCATCTAGTTCCCGTTTTAAAAACAGAAATACAGGGAAAAACTTCCTTTTGCATTCTATATAATTTCAGCCATGTGAAAAATTGCATGATTATGTTTTTATTTGAAGCATCATAATTTATTACTTGATTTCACTGTGATTAATGAAAAATATATCAGGAAATATATTTAATGATTGTCTGCAGCTACCAATCTGTTGGAGAAATTAAATGGAAGCATTGTATTTATTGAACAAAGAAGATTTCCAACTGACAGTGCACTTAAAGTCACAACATTTGTTGAATCAAATCTGATCAGCTCAATAAATCTAGTGGTTGTTGTCCTTGTTTGTGTAGAGATGTGGTCATCCTTTAATCTGATGTTTTCCTTTCAGCTGGACTTTTGGTAGGGAAATAGGATCCAATCTTGAAGTATGCGTTAGGAACAACTACAATTTTGGTTCCAAAAAGCTCATGTATATCCATATATTCCTGAAAAAGGGAGGTATTTTTGCCTTTACTCTTCAAGTATTTGTTAATTTTCGGGCAAAGCAGGTTGTTTTTAATAAACTGCTGTTTCTGGGATGGGTTGGGTTTTTTTGAGGTTGTACAATCTGCATTGTGATCCTTTTATTTTCTGGCTACTTTTCAGACTTTGACTTTGCTGTGGTAAGGCCAAGGGGAAGGCTCAGAAACCCTTTCACAGGCTCTGCATCAGGGGAACACAGAGCTGGTGTCCTTGATCCACCCAGTATAACACCAGTTTTTCTTGATGTACTGGTTACTGATACTAGGTAACTCATTCTGAGAAATAAAATGTATTTGTCTGGGTTGAGCTGGAGAGACCTAGGCAAAATATTTTTGCTCATACATATGAGTTTGTATTATATCGGAGCATGAGAATCTCACATTTGTCTTTAACAGCAATAAATAATGTGGCTGCTTTTTCATTAGTGGCAGGATTTTGTATGGGTTGTGTTTTATTCAGGATTCTGTGTGATTTGGTGCTTTTGTTATGAAAGCAAGTGATATTCTAATAGTTTATAAATGTTTTCAGAGTTAACTATGACTCTGTACGTTTCTAATTGCAGCGATGTCAGCAGCTCCTCTCTCACGTATCCCTTTCATAATTCTCATCCTGCTCTCACACTGTCTCGGTTGTTTGTACATACCCATTCCCCTGTTTCAGTTTAGATGGTAAACTCCCTGGATTACAGACAGAAAGTTTGGTGTGGATTTGTGGGGTTCCGAGCCCAGCGTGGCTGTTATGCTGATGGTGTGTTTCCAGTACAATTGCAGTAAAAACCATCGCTAATACTGGTATAATAGAAGTAACATATGCTGTACTAGTAATCCTTCTAAGTGCATATCAGGTATTTTTATTTTCATTTCATTCTGTACAGATAGTTAGCTTGATTTGTCTTGGATTCCAAAATTCCAATGATACTGTTAATGATGATGTGAAAAGACAGTAGCTGTGTGTGGACAAGGAGCGGTGCTAATGCTGCTGGGCAGTACTATAGTGGGCCAGCATCATGCTGTTTACATTTGCAGTCACCCGACTGCCACATCAACAGGAGGTTCTTGCAGTAAGAATTTTAACCTTACTGTATAAGGTATCTGGCAACTTTTCACCTGCATCTGTGCATGTTAGTAACACTGTCTTGCTGATTGTATTTAACAGATGCTTTTGTGTTCCTCAGATTTGTGTTACTTATGCCAGGGTGAGCGACACTGAATAGTGTGGTTTGGATGGGATAGGGAGATGGAACAGGAGTTACCACCCTCTTCCCTTTTTCCTGCTTTGTGCTTTGAAAAAAAGCATTGCATTCTGACATGCCTTGCTGCCAAGCAGCACTGTTGCAATGCTTTTCTTTACAATGCTTAAAGCTCTACTTAAAGCCTTGGTGTGTCAAATTAAAATTCTCTCTAAATAATAATAGGAAGCAACAACAGATCCAGCTAAAATGCTGTTTCCAGGAGAAGGACGTGGATAGCTCATTCTGTATGGTACACTGTACTTAAATTCCTCTCATCTAAAATAAGTGTTTCTTTGAAATACCAGGAAGAACAATGACACTATTTCAGTAGCTGTTCTTTTATCTGGTTATCTTGACTGATGTTCCAAAACCAGTGTCCCAGATGATGTGTCCTCTATAGGATAAAACGTTACAAAGTCTAGCCCTCACCTAATACTTTAAAAGAAAGCAAGCATTTCTCTACCAAGAAAGGCTTTACTCATGTCACATACTAATCATACACCAAAGAACTGTTTAGAAAAAGAAAGACAACCTCTGCCTCTCCTCCTCAGGAGTAGGACATGTAAAGAAAAACAGTGGCAATAAAGGGAGATAGGAATGGTGAGAGAAAGCACTTTGAAAACTATAAAAGCAAAAATTGCTTTTATCTTTGTGGAACGGATATTAAAGCTTTTCTTTATACACATGCTCATTTTTTTCACAGGGGGTCAAATATCCCTGATTACAGATTCTGCTGGGGTGGAGCTCTCATACATCTGTCTCTAAAATTAGCTCCTTACTTCTCTTTTTTGTGAAGATCACAAGAATCTCTTTCTATTGACCCATTATCAGTCAGCATTACTTTGACCTACTCCAATAGTTGAATATATTCACTGCATTGTGAAAAGATGTATGTCAGAGAAGATCTGTAAATAAAACAGGTCCTTTACCTGTGTCCTCTGAATGGAATAACATTTGGTTATGTCCATATATGAGGTCTGAGTTGTCGTATGATGGTTAAAGTCTGTTTTGTAAAGGACAATAACAGATAAATAATCAGCTTGGCTATTGAATTACCCAGTTTCGCATTTAAGGGTTCATAACTACAAGTTGTTTAGTTTTTGGGAGAAGGACAAGGTACTTTCTCATCAATTTTATTTTATTTTATATTTTTGTTTACATCTACTAAGCTGCAGAAAGAAGTCAATAGCGCAGTGCTGTGATTTATTCTGGAGTTTGAAAAGGACAACCCTGTTTTTCTTTTCTTCCCTCTGAAATCCTCTGATTTTCTGATACAATGGGGCTATTTCTGTGGAGGGAATTTGTGTCTGGATCATTGTATGACTCCTGGCCCTTAATTTGTGTCAGAATGCAGCAGATTGTCAAATACATGTCACAGCTTCAGAAATGTTATTCTCTCTGTCATCCTATAACCGGCACAGAAGAAAGCACCAAGGAATGAGCTGTGACATTAGAAGGGCTTCGTTTGCTACTGGTATCAGCTACTATAATAGTTCCAGGGCTCTAACATTAACACTTAACTGCTCGATAAACCTAATGAGTACACTTGGTTTATCTGGAACTGCCTGCCTCTGTAACAAGAAAGCTGACTCACTAAATCTTAATGCAGTAGGAGATTTTCTCTCTCTTTGAGCTAAGAGGAGGGGTGTATAGTGAGGTCTTTAAGGAGCATTTCCTAGGAGTGTTTGTTTCTAGCAGAGACCGTGCTGTGACAGGCATCTTGCAACCAGAGCTCTTCACACAGAGCCCCAGCAGTTGAAAGCAAAGAGAGGAGAAGAAGGGTTTGTGTCGCATGATTAAAACTGCCAAGGAGACCACTGTCCACATCGTGATAATTCAGTGCGCTGACGTAAAGTTTGCACTCTGATAGACAAAACTACCACAAATCCCAGGAGAGGCAAAATATTTAGGAGCAGGGAAAAGAAGAAAATGACCTGACCTTATTCTAGCTCCTGGGTTGGGATTGAATTGTTATAAGGATTACAAAACTTAAGGTATTAATATAGCCACTAAAGATGTCTTAATAAAAAACTCCCTCATAATTCTTTCTTTATACTTTTTATAAATACTGAACTTCAGGATTTGTTCTCCCTTTGAAACATACTTACAAAGAAATGTGATTCTGCTTTGTACATTCATCATTAACCTCTGCTATCAACTTTGTATTTCTAATCTAATGAGTTCAAGAGAAATTATGATATAAGTAAGCAGATGTTTTCTATTTTGTATAAGACCTATTCTCGCCAAATAAAGAGAAAAGATGATACATGTAGAGGGACATTAATATTTCTTGTTAAAACGTGCTTTGCAGGCTGAAGAAGCTCATATACATAATGATAGTCAAAAGTCAGGGAGTAAAAATAGGAATTTGTTAAAAACAGCTGTGCTGCACAACTCTTTGACAGGAATAGAGGAATGCTTTACCCAGTAAAAAATTCAGAATTTATTTAAAAGAAGCCCTGGCTGCTGATTTTCATCAAGACGGAAGGTTAACAAGCCCGTGAAATGGAGGGTTGGTTTGTTCTTGTTTTATGACCACGAAAGAAAGAAATGTTTAACTTTCTGATAAAGGTGCTTTTTTTCTCTTAGCAGAATTCTCTGTAGCATCATAGCGTGGCTGCACTGTATTTTTAATGCTGCCAACCGCACCATCATCATCTTAACGCTCCCCGTGAATCTTTCAAGGACATGCTGACACAATAATACAGGTTTAATGCTACCAGTTATTGTTACTTTTTTTTTGCCAAGGTGATCTTGCAGGAATTGCCCCCTTTCCCAGTGGGGCAGCCCAGGGTGTTTTGGTGCCCTGGTCCAGTGCTGTGTACAGCGGGCAGCACTGTGGACCACCACTGACGTGCGGACACAGGTTACTCACCGTATTATTCAACTGGAATTGGCGTTACCTAAGTGGTTTTCTAGGTTATTTGGTTAGTATAGACTGTACGTCAGAAAAGATCTTGGCTTTTTAGCCAAATGATTAGCAAACTGAATTACAGATGGTCCAATCCATGAATTTAGAAACTAGATGCAGACAGCTGCCTGCACTGCAAGGCAAGAAGACAGTTTCTTACCTGTGACATTGATGAAGCTCCAGACTACAGTACTATGTTGCATTTATGCTTTAAAAATTGATTATACTCCAAGCATATACTGTGTCTTACCATTTACACTGACTGAGAGAAACTGGATCTAACATCCTGCGCTAAACAGTCTTTGACTAGTAATGCACAATTTTGAAATAAGAACACAGAGAAGACAGGGAGGTCACAGAAAGATTTTTCCGGTCCAGAAGCTGGAAGTGAAACTGTGACCCAGCCAGGCAGCCAGCATTTCTAATTCGCAGTCACTCTACCCTTTCCCCTCTAGCAAATGTACTCTAATCCATAACCATTTTGCATGCTGAGGTGAGGTATTAAATACAAAGAATTGCTTTTAAATAATAAGCTTATGACACAAACCAGGAAGAACAGGGATCTCAAAGTTAAAGATGGCATTTCTCCTTCTACCTAAGCTGCTGTACAGGAAGAAAGATTTTTCAAAAGAAAGCAGAAAAATAAAATAGCTGTGAATACATCAAAATACATTGTAAAAATATATTGAAAATCTGAAGTCAATGTGTTTGTACCTAACTAAGACATATTTGTCTTCACTGTTAAAATATTTGTACGGGGACAAGATCTTCCTCAGGTGTTTGCTCCATATGTACTTCATTCAACTTGCCATCGTCTTTGTTGCATGTATAACTACTTGCAGAGGAACATATTTTAATGCAGATGGCAACTGGTTTTTTTCCCCCAACAGTAGAAGATTGTTCCAGTACAATATACTGTCTTCGTTCAGATGTCCATAGTTACTAAAAGAGGAAAATAAACAAGCTCTTTTTCTTAACAGAAATCCCGTTGAAGACAAGTGGGTTTTTTACTCAAGTATCAGTGATATTTCTGGAACATATTTGAAAGTTACACACTTGGTCTGAGCTGCTGTTATGATTCTGCTCTGAAACAATCCTCCTCCATAAACACACTTCTTTCCTGCTTAGCATGTGCATGAGTTCTTCCTAGACAGAAATTTAAAAATGTTTAATTGATGACATGAGATGGGCTGCAAAAAAGGGGTCATCTATCTGCATATACATTAAAAAAAAAGAAAATCTTGAGAATTCCATTGGATTCTATGGTGAATTTTCATTTTATTTTGTAAAGAAAATTAAT
>WTSP01011490.1:0-96253 GCA_025331215.1 Actenoides lindsayi
TTGGAATGGTTTCCCCCCCCCCCCCCCCTTTTTTTTTTTTTGTCTAATTCTTTCAGTTACCTTATTTTAATTTTTATAAATCCCTTCTGACACAGTTTTCATGCATTTGTTTTCTGAGGTTATACATTCATAATGTGTTCCTCAAAAATTGGTAATTTTAATAATAAACCAAGCTTTGTTTTCTTCTGAGATAATGTGATATTCTGAACCACATATTTAGTATGTTACTTTTGTGTGTCCTTTTATGTGGAGTTGTCAGAATTGATTTGAACTTGATGTCTTTTTCACAGCAGTCTGTCTTTGCAGTGAATACGTTATTTTATCATGGTATATAATCACTTCTGCTACCATATGATTCCTGTGGGAATTTTGTTTTTCCTTTTTAAAGAAGAGAAATCCTTTGTGATAGTGGTAATGACCATTTAGGCAGGTGATGCCTTAAAGCATGTTTTTGTCTTAATGAATGGCTTCTAAAGAGAGGTTCATGAAAGGCTGCAGAAGAAACCGTGGGTTGAGTTAGTATACTTGACTTGCCTGCTTGTTCCTCAAAATACCATTCCAAGGAATCTTACTGAGGTTCCAGTTGCAATGCTGGGTTGAGAGATGCCATTGGGGAAGCATTTTTGTGCATCCCTGTCATTTCTTAGCCAACACTGCTTAGTTTTAACACAGTGAAGTTGGAAAAGGTTTGAAATTAGAAATTCTCAATTACACTTAGATTAATGTACTTTTCTTTTGGGGCATAGACACAGAATATTTGAAGAACTAAAATAACTTATGATTTTGAGTTCTCTCTCTGCCTTTTCTTCTGGCCTTCCTCTTAGTTGGAAAGAACCATCAGCCCTGTATTGAGTCCTGAAAAAAAGCTTCTGTCTCAGGTTTTGAGCTTTGTCTTGTATTGAGAGTTTAAAAATGTGTATGGTTTAACATATCCAGAAAAATACAATTGTCCCTTGGCGGGGGAGCAGAGTGTGTTAATTAAAACAAAGCTTCAAAACACTTCATACACAAAGTGTATCTGCATTCAAATCAGTGTCAGTAACTAAATAATAGATCTGACTGAAATGTATCTGTAATAGTACAGGTGTCAGTGATAAACCTCCTCAGTTCACACTATCAGCCCAACCTGGTTCTCAAGGGAGATGCTCAGATCCTACCCCAGGGGGGTACAGAGGAGAATAGAAAGAGTAGGGAAATCTCTGGCTGGTATGACTGAACATCAGTGTCCTACAGCACTGTGGTGTTTGTGGACTATGGGTTATATGTACGTGTGTGCTGGGTTTTTTTTGTTTGTTTGGCTTGTTTTAGCTTGGGCTATGCTCTGACCATCTGGCATTTTGGGGGGGGATTACCTGCTGTGGTCCTTCCCTTCTCTGTGCCAGAATGCCACCTTCTACAGCTGCATTAGGGCTAAAGGTTTCTCAAACCTTGGGATGTGCTGTTTATAGCAAGAATGATTATTACACCTAAATCTTACTGTAAATCTGAAGCTTTCCCAGAAGTTCTAAGACCCAGTACAGCTGGGTGGTGTAACGCTTCAGGGCACACAGCGTGAGATGTGAGGGATGTGAACCCACCAGCAGCTCTCTGTGCACCAAGCATGCTTTCAGGCCAAGACCTGCAAACTGGAATATTGAAGGTATAAGGGAACCTGGTACACACAGAGCTGGCTTGATAATTGCACCAGCCAATCCTGATTGATTTTTGAGAACAGGGTTAACACTTAGGAAGAAGTCAAGTCCTCCCAGATAAACTAAGGAATGGAGCTGGGTGACAGCATCAGGGAAATCTCCTTTCTCAGGGATGTCTGTACTGCAATGAAGGAAAATGACTGAGTGCAGTGAGCAGGGAAAGGGAGGAGCCTCCAGCAGTGTAGTGCATGTAACAGCTGTGCTGAGAGGGGACAGCGCTGTAAGGGGGCTGCAGAGACTGAGGCCAGTCAGTAAATAACCAAAGGTGTTCTGCCTCTGTCTTCAGATCCTTGTTCCCTGCCTCTCACTCTCCTGACCTCCATAAACCCCCAACAAACAAACAATGTAACTTTGCCATGACATATTAAGGTTTTTCTGAGACCTTTCTGTTAGGCCTTTCTCTTTTAGAACTTGATGTTTTAGAAAAGCGGTTTTTTTAGTGGTGGGTGGGTTATTGTGTGAACCAGTTAGCTTAAAACCCCGTTTGTGCTGCAGTTTTACTTTCGATCCTATTGCATTTCTTGTGGATTCTTAAAGCAGTTGATGTATGTCTGGTTTAGGACACTTCGTGGCAATTGAATCCTTTAAGGAATATGATCTGTGGGGAAAAAAAACCCTGAGCAAATGATACAAATTTTACTTTGCTTAGGGTATATTGCATCATAGCGTTGAAGATTTCAGTTCATTTCACAGCACCTTCCAAAGCACAAATACTTGTTGGAGCAAAATTTTCAAAAGCAGAGCTGTGATGTCCATGCCTGTTCTCCAGAAACCTAAGAGAAGGATTCAGGCTTGCAGTCAACCCAGATGTCTGGACAGTATATCCAACTTGTCATTGCCTAGCCTTGGCCAGTCCGTAGAGCTACCTTATACTCTTTAGTTCCCTTTAAAACAAATAAATAATTTTCCTTCAGGCATGGGCAAGAGGTAGGAAATAACAACAAAAGCTATGATTGTTAATACCTATAGAGAAGTATATTTGTCATTAATGTTTAACTGAGTGGATAGAAGGTCAGAATTAGGAAAGGAAGTTTTTGGATAAGAGAGCAGATCCTGGATCCTAGAAAAAGCCTGACTCTTGGTTTGGGTTCTTGCATGTCTGGAAACCCTTTTTTCAAATGATCCCAATTTGAATCACTGCTTCTTAACTCAGGCCAGGTGACACACCAGTTTCCAGAAAGTTGAGCATTTTTTGGGAGCTTTGTTCAAGAAGTTAACTACTAAAGTTACCTTAGAGTTAGCTCCATCTTCATTAGAAAGTCTTACCAGTATAGTAATATTAATTTGAGGTAAATTATTTTTAACATTCTACTTTAAGAGACTTTTTTTCTTCACTGCTATTGAGAAAATCTGTAATACATTTTTAGTATGGTTCATAATAATTCACATAGGGTGGTACACAAATAGATCAAAATTTTCATCTTCCTCAAAGCTTGCGTATTTAATTGTCTCCTGGCAATTGCAGCTGAAAAATAAGTTCTGTTTAAATGTCGTAGCTGTTGTAGTAAAAATGTGGAAAACTTTTTACACCAGCTATACAAAGCTGTATGCAAAGATGAAGAAACTGTTCTGCTGTGGGCCTGAATTCATCAAATGTCCCAGTTGGGGAGGAGAAACCGTGTGATTACTTTCTGTGAAGCTATTTTGACTGCTGTTTATCAATATGAACAACTCAGACAACATTTAACGGAATAATAATGGGCCTAAGGACAACATTTTTGAAAGTCTGGTGAAGAGTTCATAGGTGTAGCAGAAGGGCCAGAGTTTTTTGGGGATGGGTGAGGGTTGAGGAATAAATTTGCATTGGGGTATTAGGCTTTTTCTTTTTTATTAGGCAGCAGGTTTGTTGTAGCTTAGCCAGTCAGTGCTGCACATGTCTTGGCCAACTAGATCTTGGGTGTTGTCTTCCCTTGATGATACTTGAGGAACGGGCTGAATGGGATGGTTCAGATGGCAGAAAATCCCAGGGTGGTGGTGGGAAATGAGGACATAAGGGGCATTTGGGCTTGTTGGAGTTGGTTTTAATTTGGTGTTGAGACTATGAAGTTTTGAAAATGCAAGTTCTTAGGTTCTGAAGCCTTCGTGAGTTCCACTGCTGATGGAACAGTGTTTCCAATTTGACGAATCAAACTGCATAAACATTGTAGTGTCAGAAAAGCATTTAAAATCTCATTTTTTCTTTTCAATTTTTAATTTAAATACGAAAATATCAATATCCTATTTAAATAGAATATAAAGACTGTATAACCATAGATTTGAGATTAATCCATTGACCTCAGTGAATCAACCAAAGCTGACATTATTTTTATGCATTTTTTTCCCCACAAAATGAAGTTTTATTGTTCACTTCAGCACTTCAGTTGTTTGCTGAAAATCTTGACAATTCAATACATGCAACTCCTGCTGTTGCCAGTTACCTTAGTATTCAAACACTTGCAGGTTTATTTGAAAGAATGAATTGTTTTAAACAGTTCTTTTTTGTTACAGTTTTTTGGTGTCCTAATTGTTTCTTTTCTCTTCTTTTTTCTGTCTTATTGAAATGCTAGACATACACAAGCACTAGCAACAACTCCATGTCGGGATCCTTGAAGCGGTTGGAAGATACCACAGCTCGATTTACAAATGCAAATTTCCAGGAAGTTTCTACACACGTTTCAAGTGGAAAAGATTCTTCAGAGGCTAGAGGGTCAGAGAGCAAAGGGAAGAAATCTGCAGGTCACAGCTCAGGTCAGAGGGGAAGAAAGCCTGGTGCTGGAAGAAATCCAGGAACAACTGTGACTGCAGCTAGCCCTTTTCAGCAAGGTATTAATTGTTATACTGTGACATGAGTGAGAAATCTTAGGTATTTAAAACTTGAAAAGTAGTTCATTTGTTATCCTCAATAATGAGAAAATTGTTTCGCTTTAGGTAGGATATAACTTTTTTTCAGGGAAATATGTTCATTGTCATAACATAAAAAAGAAGGTTGTGCACCTTGAAAGGGCAAAACCGAAGCTTTTGTTTAGACTGTTAAGGTGTTTTCTTTAACTGCTACAACTAGAAGTTTCTTCTTGTGCTGAGAAGTTAGTCTGGGGTAAAATCTAACAAAGGAATTTGCATCCAGGAGTCTGTCTTGGCAATTTAAGGGAGTAATACTATTTAGTATAATCATTTCTATTTAGTGCATATTAGAATGAAACTGGACCACATAACATATAGGATGAGGTGGCCCCTAAATAATTTTTCAACATGCAGACAATTTAAAGATACCATTTTCTTCAAAGACCTTTTAACTTTTATTTATTTTTTTAGCATTGAAATACATAAGCAGAAGGTGATTACATGAGAAGTATATACAGTTTATTTACCTAATGTAATACAAAAAATTTAACATTTTGAACATGCTAAAACCTACTAAAATCTCTGTTGACACTTAAACTCCTCCTTGCTCCCCCCTTCTCCCCGCCCCCCCAAAAAAAGAAAGAAAAAAAGGACAAATGCTGTTATGCCATCTTTGTCAGAGTTGAAGAAAGATACAAAAAAAAAATAAATAAAATCATTCTATAAAGTAATTGTTTTTCCCTAATTTTCACTGTGATGTGTAGTAGCTGACTGGCCTTTCTGCTTTATGATATTGCTCTTCCTTTGAATTTATTTATGCATTGATCACTTCTAAATTTGTCTAGAACCCTTCCAATATTACAGGGTTTTTTACTTAAAAAAAATTTGAAGGGGTGGGTTTTTTGGTGGGTTTTTTTTTTCATTTTCAAAGTGCCTTCTTGACTCTATGTTTAAATAAAAATCTTGCTTACTGAAAATGGCAAAACAGGTCTTTACTCTGTGCGTGTATCTTCTTTAAAGCTCTAATAAATGAAGTTGATGTAACATTTCAAATACAAAACAACGTTATGATTTTTAAAATGATGTATTGATGTAAACTGTATCTTAAATGGAATTCTTAATAATATTTAACAGAGTACTAGTGATAAACCACTAATTTTTAAAGGACTTTTTTTTATACTTAATGTAATATTTGGGAGCATTTTCTTGACAAGATAGTCGTCATCAGTCTTGAGTTCTACAACACTCATAAAATTACTGAATTTCAGTGAAAGTAGGTGTTTTTATTTCCCAAGTGTGCTCCATTTTCTGCCTTGCATGTACTAACACCGTGATGAAATGACTGCACTCCAAATATTACAGCAGCAGTGTAATTCTATTACACACAAGATCATTATGGTTCCCCGACAGTGCTAAAGAAGTCTTAAAATGCCAATTTTATACACATTTCTCCACTTCCTCTGCTGTCCTTTTGAAAAATGACTCTTCTGTGGATCACCTCCTCAGCCAGGGTAAATTAAATGCAATTGCTATTCCCTTGGCCAGTGTCAGACCCTTGATTTAGGTAGAATGATAAGGAAGATTGCAGGCATAGTGTAGATGTGATCATAGCACGTTTCTATCAGCCTTCTTTTTATGTATGTGTATGTTTACAGAAAGCCTGCTCTGACTTGCACTGCCCGTTGTGTCTTCAAAACATAAGGGATGTCAATAAACATCCGAATTGTTATTCTCCTTTTATTCATTTTCACCTTGTTTGTGCCCCGTATTCAAATCTGAATCCCAGATAGAAATCTGAATCAGATCCAGCAGAGTGAAGATCAGCAGAAGAAACAATGAGTTATCTAAAAATAAATGCTTTAGCTCTTGGTAACACTTTTCATAAAGTCCTTGCACTTTAAAGTTTTGTATTTTAAGATCTGTAGCATCAATTTTCACTGACTGCAAGAATAATAAAAAGGCACTTTCTCCCCACCCCTCCCCCCCTTTTTTTTTGTTTAGGAAGCTTTTTGGGCACTCCTGGGAGCATAAAGTCATCTTCTGGAAGCTCAGTTCAGTCTCCCCAGGAATTTTTGAGTTTTACTGACACAGACCTGCGAAGTGACAGCTTCACGCATTCTCAACAGGCTTCCTCAACCAAAGATGTACATAAAGCAGAGACTGGGAGTCAAGAGGGGGGTGTCAATTGTTTCACTTCCTTAATTGGTCTCCCTTCATCATCAGCTGTTTCCCAATCCAAAAACTTTGACAGCTCACCTGGAGACGTAGGTAATTCAAGCCTTACTTCTACAGCATACAAACGAGCTCAAACTTCTGGAACAGAAGAAGAAGCTGTAACAGAGAAAAAAAGGAAAGGAAATAAGCAAAGTAAGCATGGGCCTGGTAGACCCAAAGGAAATAAAAGTCAAGAAAGTATTTCCCATCTTTCAGTTTCTTCGGCTTCCCCAACTTCATCTGTGGCATCTGCTGCAGGAAGTGTGACAAGCTCTGGTCTTCAGAAATCTCCAACTTTGCTCAGGAATGGAAGTTTACAAAGTCTTAGTGTTGGCTCATCTCCAGTGGGTTCAGGTAGGCATTTATTGGATTTGTTTTCTTATCTCAAACTATGTCTTCATTATTTTAGCTGTAATTTAGCCATAGTTCAAGAACAGAGTATCATTTAAGGTTATCTTGAAAGTCGCATTGGGGGAGGAGAAAAAAAAAGGTTAGAATATGAATGTTGGAAGAGTTAAGTTTTGTTTCTTGAATAGGTGCCACTGTGCTGTAGGTGGCTATAGTAGAGTGACCTGTGTATTGACCTCTATGCCATATAAATGCAGGGTTTGGGGCTGTAGGGGGGGAAAAAGTGGTATGAAAATAGGTTTCTTGGAAATTCTGTGTGACAGGTTTAGCTAAAATAAGTGATAGTTTATACAGACTGTATTGTCTGTATATTCTGTTACAGAGAGAAAACAAAAGCAAAACTCAAGCATGTCAGCTGTGCTCTGTCCCCTCCATTATTTTTTCCCAATTTAGCTTAGCTAAAAATCCAAATGTCTATATGGAGAATTATCAGTTTAAACACGTAAAAGGATATTCTGAGTCTGCACCCCTGTGCAGCTGGATGACATTTTCATATTCTTGTGTGCTTTTTAGCAATTGAAATTGGCTGGTTTGTTCTTCCTCTGTTCTAAATGTTATGTGCATCTGGGGCTGTGAGAGGCTTTCTGTTCCCAGTAAACCTGTGTGTGGAATGACCTTGCAGAATACTACATCTACCCAAGTCTGTTGCTTTGAAGTTTATTTCGAGGCCTTTGTGTTTGGATTAAAAAACCCAACTAACTGATACCTTGTTTTTGTAACTTTGAAATGTTGTGCTTTTTGTTGTTCTAGTGGATTTTTTGCTTAATTTTTCTCTTTTTTTGGGGGGGCGAAAGGGAAATAGAACTTTTATATTTGGTTGTGGGCAGGGTTTTATGCTTTTATATTGTATATTTTCACTGTGTAAGCAAGAGATACTTAAATATATATATGCTTCAGGAAACAAAAAACTTGTTTCAAAACAAGACAGGTACTTAAAAAACCTTGTTTCAGAACAAGGCAGGTACTTAAAAACGTAATCGCAAACCCACATTGTTTTAAATCTTTGTTAGATATAAGTAAATAATGATTTTTATTATGGATAGTAATGACAATAGCAATGGCAACTATATTAAAAAATATTTTTTCCCCTGCATTGAAATCAATAGGGAGTAATGGTCTGTGAACTTCCTAGTTCACTGTCCATCTTTTTGATTAAAATGCATTTTTAAAACCATGTTAACCTCGTATCTGTTATGGACAGAGGTCATCCAACAGATTTAGATCAGCTTTCTGATTATTCTCGTGTGAACTTCCTTACTCCTTCATAATCCCTTTGAGGTGGGTTATCTCTTGTTGTGGTTTGGGTAACAGATGGAAGTCCAGGACCTTGGTTTGAAGTCAACGTCCCACGTTTCCCGCCTTAAATTTGTCTTGGAATATTCTGGTCTTGTCAGCTTCTAAAGCAGACCTTTCCCTGGCCAGATCTGTCCTTGCTTCCTTTGTCCTGTTATTACATCTCACTCTTCCATCTGTAACATGGCAGTGATATTGTTTAAACCGCTTTTGAAAAAAGCTTTGAAATACATGGATGGGAATACTAGGTAAGTTTTATTACTGTTCTCATGATATTCCAGCCTATAATTTCACCTCTGTTAAGCAGACTTAGGTTCTTGCTAGCCAGCATTAGACCTATTCTCTAAAACAGTGATACTTGTTGGAGGTGACAAAGAATATGAATGAAAACATACAAACAAAAATCATAAACAAAATCCACCCCCCCACTAAACAACCAACCAAACCAGAAAAGCCAAAGAAACACAAACAGATGGGATGTCTTTGCCTTCCAGCATGAGCTTTATTCAGAGACTTCTGCTTGAGTCTGAGCATATTGTTTTAATGTACTCTTCTCCCTCATTTCCCCTTTTCCTTATGGTTGTAGTACTGCTTTCCTCACTTCATCATAAGGATTTTCTGGGTTTAGCAGTCTATTTACAACTTTGTTACAATGAGGAAGGGCATATGAGTGTTATCAGTATTATCAGAAACACACATTTTCTCAGCTATGATAGACTGATGTTTCTCTTTGAAATGTCTCTATTGCCCAGTAACAAAATCCAAGTGAATCTAAATGATTTGACCCCAAACCCCAAATAAGATTTTGTGCATGTAAATGTAGTGAGAGACAATGCAGGGGAAGTCAAGCCAAAAAGTTTTTTACTGACTCTTACTTTGAATTGCCTTTTTACTTCAAAGAAGCAGAATCAGGAATGAGTTAGACAATATTAAACAAAGCATTTCAGGCACTCTTTCAAGAATCTCCTCTTTTTTTTTCTTTTTTAAATCTTCTTAACTGCAGTTATCTTAAGCTACTGTTCTTTCCTCATTTTCTTAATAGTACTTGTTGAGATCCATAAAAATTATGAAAATCATTACTTCACAGATGTATGATAATCCTGCTCACAGTTAATGTTCAAATGAGATGAAATGTGAAGGAAAGCTCATTTTAAAAGGTAATGCAGATTACTCATGCGCTATTTATACACAATTAAATGTCTTCCGTAAAACTTTTATTCTGAATCAGTACATTCAGCTCATCTGGTGAAAATATTTGTCCTCTCCAAACTTTTTTCCAGTCCACTTAACTTTTTATCCCCCCTCCTGCTTAGTAAGACCATAGATGTACCATACATAGTCCAAGGCCATTTAATTAAAAGCTGTTACAATACCTACGCTCAGGTTGTATTACAGTTGCCATGCAACTGATCTGATGTATTCAAAATTTTGAGCACTTAAATGCTCAAGCTTAATGCTCCTGATTTTTTCTGAAATGTATTTATAATCTGATAAAGTAATGCATACAGTACTTCCTACCAGTGTACTCAAAGGAATGAAAAGTGACTTCAAATGAAAGAAAATGTGGTTGGTAGGGTGATCATGAATTTTTTTTTATTAAATTAACATTTTTCTACCACATCTGTCTCTGTTAAAAAAAAAATAAATTCTTCTTTAGCCACGAACAGCTTATTTACAAACTGTATGTGTATTTCTGCTGGCAATTCACAACCACTGTAAGGTTCCTGTCTAAGAAGACATAAGCTGGTTGTCAGTGGAGTTACGTAAAGCTGATACTGGCTCCCCCCAAAATGGTACTGGTCTTGGGAGAGTTTTTTGGAATCTGAATTTTTGTGACTGGGGAGGGTTTCATCGGAACTCGACAATTTTCTAGAGCTATTTAATGTTGTAAGTCACACTAGTTGTATTCTCAGGTTTACGTTCATTCTCAGCATCCTTCTAGGGAATAATACTTCAAAGATTTCTAGTCTGCAGTATTGTAAAGCAGTGATCCCTTCTGCTGAAGACTTTTTATTTTATTTCCCCCCCACATCAGTGGTGATTAAAGATCAGAATACCTTCATCCAGGGATTGGAAGAGATGAGTAGCACCTTGCTTGCCTCTGCTAGTAGCAGTTTCATATTCAGTTGTTTATTTTACCATGCTTGCAATTTATTTTGACAGTAGTGCAGAAACTGGTCAGCTGCTGGGCAAAAAGCCCCAGCAGTTACTTATCATAACTTTCATACATTCTGTATTTTCCTGTCAAGTAGTTAGTGCAGTCTCTGGCTCCTGTGTTTGGAGTACGCTCCAGTGTGGGAGGAACTTTCTGAAAACTTGTGTTTCGCAGCAGTAGGGGGAAAATCCATTTTCTGTGATGTAGAGTGCCTTCTGACTCTGTGGGGTAGTGCAGCAAGGTACAATGAAAAGCTGGCAAATGTCAGAAGTAACATGAAATTTCTGGTTTAGGGTAGATAAAGTTATTGCAGAGTTATCTTCAAGTTCTGCATGGATACTTTTTGCTGGAAGAATTACAGTGCTTCAAGCATATGGGGTGCTTCTCTGCCCTTCCCAGTCCATTCCTGATTTCACACGTACAGCCGTTGTGGTTTGACCTCTGCTGGGCAATGAACACCACGCAGCCACTCACCCCCCACTGCCACCCCATCCTTCTCGGAAGGAGGATAGAGAGGGACAAAAAAGTGAGATAAGGACAGTTTAATAAAGCAACACAAAGAGAGAGGAAACCAACAGTAATAATAGTATTAATGCAATAATACACCAAGGAAGTGACAGAAGCCACAAAGCTCTGCCCCTACTGAGACACCACTTTCTGCTCCTAAGAAGACTGTTTCTCCTAAGAAGACGGGAGAAGGTTAAATTCCAAATTGGGTCTTGAAATATTTAGTCCATTCTTCTGGCACCTCTACTGTGCCCATCTTCCGGAATTCCTTTGTCACAATTGAGGAAACCTTCTAATTTGTCTTCCTACATTATCATCTTTCCATCGCATGTATTCCACCCTTCCCCAGATGTGTTTGATGTGCTCTGGTAGGTAGTACTAGACAATTTTTGGAACAAAGGACATGGCCAAACCCATTATTGTACTCTAATACAGCAGTATTTCAAACTCTCGAGTTACAAATAGGTCATGGTTTTTGGTGCAGGCCCTTCTGTGTTGATCTTACATCTCGTGCCATCTAATTTCAGCTTTATATAGGAGTTTACTAAATGCTTCAGCTTAGTCCATGTACTTTATTCTCTTTTCTCACCTGATTCAAGCAGCAATGAAGCCTTTGCCAGGTGTTAGGTTCCTGTGCAAGGAGATGAGCTTACTGTTAAGCTTGTTGTCATACTGATGGTGTAAAGAGAACTCTGAGCTTCAAAGTAGATGAGTAACCTGAAGTCATTCTCATTGAGATAGCATCCCTCAGAGCTTCTGTTAAATCTTTATGATGTTATGTTTAAACTCCTGTAGCCTTTGATTTACTAGTTAAAGGTATTGGGGGAAAGAGTTGAGAAGAAGTTATTCTGAAAGAATTTGTGCTATGCCATTTATTTGGTAGGTGCCCCAGAAGCTGAAGCAGAAGTCTTGCTGTGTTAAAAAGCCAGTTTATATTGCAGAGGAGATAGATTAGAAAGAACAAATCAATACTAACAGATATTAATAACTTTTTTAGGACTAAGCAAAAGGTGTGGAAAACACAAGGCAGAATTAATGTACAGAGAATTTCATTCTTTGTATTTGAAGCTCAACAGAAATGGTGTTGGTTTGGTACGAGATTAAAATGTTAAAATTGATGATTGTTGGTGCAGAATGGAGACATCCATCAAATAACTGGGAAGAAATCACATGTGATTGTAGGAGCTTATTACAAATATCATGGAATGGATCCCCCTACTAATGTTCTTAACTGGAACAGGTGTTACCAGCAGCTACAGCCAGAAGGAATAACTTTACCATTTTCTGATGCTGAGTGCCTCATGTTTTTAGAGCCTCGGTGTAAAATTTCAGAAGTCTTCCAAACTTAGAAAGATGTAGGAGACTGGAGAGTAGTTAATGTTATGTAATTAGAATGTGTCTGATACAAGAAAGAAGGATACTAAGAGATGCAGAATGGAATCATTAATGGTGGCTGTTGTGAGTTATGGAAAATAACTTACTGGACTTAGGGTTTTTTTTTCATTTTTAAAAAAAGGCAGTGGCATAGCAGATGTCTGCATTTTAATTGATACAGCGTGACATTTTAAATAATGATCTGCAGTGGTAGGAAGTCAGCAAACCTTGCATTGAATGTAGCTAATGGATAAGTCTCAATTTATTTTTGAGCAAAGAATTATGAAATCTAATTGTTTACTTTGAGGTTGTGTTATTTTCCTGTGTGTCAGTTATCAACCTTATGCTCTTTATTGGAAAATTCTGAAATTTCTGAAAAAATCTGCTTATGAGGACAGAGTGAAATGGATCTCTTGGTAAGCAACGCAAACTAGGAGTTGTGTAGGTGGAGCTAAGGTAAAAGATTATGTGTAAGAAAGATGGATGTGTACTTGCAGGATAAGGGTGGCCTTCTGAGGAAAAGAAAAAGGATAAAGTTGAAGAATCAGTTATGCCTGAGCTTTCAGTGTGAGCAGTGTTTAAAAAGATTTGAATGCAATAAACAGCAAACTGATGAGAACGGTAGCTCTGTGTTCAGCAGAGTGCTCCAGTGTTCCTATACTCTCTCTAAGTCTGCTATCTGCCATGTGTAAAGAAGAGAAGAGCCATGAGAAGAATTCAGGGACTGGAAAAAGCATGTTATTGTAGAAAAACTTAAGTATTGAGTTTATCTGACTATGGATATAATACAAGGAACTGAAAATTGATGCTATAATGATCCTTAACCTAACAAAAAAGGTAAGACATCATCAAGTGAGAGAGAATAATAATTGAACTATTCTTATTAATGGCTCTGAAAATTTAGAGGTCTTCTAGAAGATACAGTTTAGTCAAGCAGATTTATTGGATTTGCAGGTGCTGGAAGTTCTAGAGGTAAGAATCAAATCACATGCTTGCAGAGATTCTTGTTTGGTTCTTATCTATGAACCTAATTCTGTACTGTATTATCCCTTTGATTTCAAAGAGAAAGATTAGTATCGTGCATCAGTCTGGGATATGAAACACACTAGCTGGGCAAATGATGCATTTCAAAATACAATAGTTAGTAGGGAATTGTCAGTCAGTATGGGTCTGCAGAATTTAGTTCCCAATATGGTATGCTCTATGTTTTATCAAAGATTGGGGGAAAGAAAAATAAAAAATCTGTGCTGCTTGCTGTGATGGCTCAAGCTGGTTTCTGAAAATGTGTAAGGAATGTACGCAGATATAATGAACAATAATTTTTTAAGAAGTTTTTGTATAAATAATATTGAACATTGAACCTTAGAAGTTGATGAAGTTGTATCACTTGAAATTCCTTCATTGATATTAGAGGTGTCAGAGTACTATATTTAATTCTGATATTAATTTCCTCCTAAAATATGACTAAAGAAAAGTTGAGAAGAGACATACACTCATGAAGATTTTTAAGGTGTCCTTTTTAAAGAGTCTTAAGCTCTTTGATAGACTGAAATATCTTTCATTTGCAAATATTTCATTTTACAAACATGATTATGAGCATGATTGTTGTTGTTATACAGGAAGAATTAATATTCCTGGGCACCGACCGATTTTTTTTGTCGGTCATCACATCCTGTATAGTGGTAATTGCCCCAGGTTCTGTTTCTAAAAAAAATATTGACAGAAAAACAGAGGCCTATAGTACTTAATTAGATGGGCTGCTGAAAACAAGAAATGTTCAGCCTTTCCACCCTTCAAGTCTCCGGGCTACCTGACTTTGAGATATGAGGATGATTAAGGGACTTTCAGCATCTCCCCTATGAAGAAAGACTGAGGGAGTTGGGGCTGTGTAGTCTTGAGAGAAGACTGAGAGGGGACCTCACTAATGTCTACAAATATCTGAATGGTGGGTGTCAAATGGAAGGGGCCAATCTCTTTTCTGTAGTGCCCAGCAATAGGACAAGGAACAGTGGGTATAAACTGGAGCATAGAAGGTTCCACCTCAACATGAGAAGGAACTTCTTTGCTGTGAGGGTGATGGAGCCTGGAACAGGCTGCCCAGAGAAGCTGTGGAGTCTCCTTCTCTAGAGACTTTCAAAACCTGTCTGGATGCATTCCTATGTGACATGCCCTGGGTGATCCTGCTCTGGCAGAGGGGTTGGGCTTGATAATCTCCAGAGGTCCCTTCCAGCCCCTCCCATTCTATGATTCTTTCCACAGATGCAGTGGTTTGTGCAATTGGATACAAATTGGGTCCGCTGTGAATGCCATGAGACTAGTAATTCTGGGCTCGTTGCTTTGAAACAAAATTTGAGTTAACACAAAGTGAAACTAAAAGAAAGTTTTCTCTAAAAATTGTAGATTTTGTTTATTTTGTTTTGGTGTTTTGGTTTGTTTGAGTGAAAACAGATGTGAGGGCTTTCTGCATTGAAAAAATATCCCAGGGCAGGGGAGTTGTAATACCTAGAGTACAGCCTGCATGTCAAGCTGCTTAGGCCTGTGTGTATCAGAGAAGATCTTGGCAGCTGTGGAAATGTGATTTTACCTGACTAGTTAGTTGTTGCATGAAAATGTGAGTGTCTTCACGTTCAAAAGGAAAATTTGAAGATTATTTTACTTAAAATTAGATTCTCAAATTATGATGTGACTTTGTGCATTAGTTTTTAGTTACATTAAAAAATATATGATCATTTATTTATTTATTATGCTCTGATAGTCAACAGCAAATAGTATGTTTAAACTAAAAGCTTGTAATACAGATTCTAAAAAAAACCCCAACAAAACATTAATATGGGAAAGGGAACATGTATTTTCCTGAGTTCCCTTTCAGGTTTTTCATTTAAAATCAAAATAAAGATGGTTTTCTTAGTTATTCATTACAGGAGAAAGACATAATAATTTTAAACAGCTGAGCAAAAAGATGTAATTATTTATAAACTGTTTCAAATTTTGTTTTTATTCAAGCTTTTCTACCCAAATACAAATTTAGTAATGAATAAAATAATTTCTGTAGGTCTAGAATTTAGCCCATGCAGAATTATTTTCAGAATTGGCAGCTAAATATCGAAACATAATAAATATCTGTATGAATACATTGTCTTTTTTGGAACTTGTGTCTGTATTGACAGAGAAGAAAATGGACCGGGGAGGTGGGGCCTGAAGGCTTCTGAAGTTGTTGTACTTAGTACTTCTAAAATGTAGCTATAAATCTTCTGTGTTGCATGAAGGAAAGTTTTCAGAGAATTCTGTGAGCTCTTTGTAAACTGTTTCCTTTAAGATCATATTTGACCCGTGAGCCTACAAAGTGCTTTGTATATATTTGGGGTTAAGTTTGTGTTCCTAATAAAAACTCACTAATTTTAGGCCTGGGTAATGTGGATAAACTCCACTGTATGGATGAGATCTCACTGACAGCTTTGCTGTTATTGTTGCCTGAATAGTGAACAAAATACATCGCCTGCTGTTCAGGGGGTTGGTTGTCTTTGCAGATACGTGGAGTAAAAAGTATTTGGCATTATCATTATTATAGGTAAAACAAAAAGCAGAAAGACAAAATGCACTGAAACATCCAGTTTTGTGCTCAGATTATGCCAGTTCTTTAGCTCTTTTTATAAACCCAAGAATTAGAATTTAAACTAGATCAGGGGAACAAGGAGACACTGAAGCAATTAAGATTTCTATCCTATCAGATGTCTTTGTTGCAGAACTTGATATTTGCTTTAGAGGTGTATCCCTTTTCTGAAGATCAAGGAGATGCTCCTTCAGTGAAATTCTATTGCTGCATGGAAAATGAAGTGAGATACAGATGTTGTTTGCTGATTTGCAACTGTTTAATTCTCAGGGTCTCCTTTAAAAATTAGACTTTAAGAACCCCTTCATTTGATACACTTTTGTGTATATAGATTTTAAAATTAAAATATACAGCTTTTTAAGTGTGAACATTTTTCAGCATCTGGAGTCAATTTACTAGAGTAGGGAATTCTTTGTAAGTCAAATGCAAGATAGCAATCAGTCTTTTAACTCCATAAAATCTGTTAAAGGTGACATGGGAACATAAAAAAAGTGGGGGGGGGAAGGGCAAAGAAGAGGCTTGACTGTAAAGGGAGCAGTAGGGTTTTTCTCCCCTTCTTGAAAACTGTACTTTTCAGATCTTACAGACTTTCAAGTCTTTCAGAAATCAAATACAGCTGAAAAGTAAGTGCTGTGTATGTGTTCATAGTATTTGCAGCATTTTTGTCTCTCTGAAGACCGTCCAATTCCTATGGTAAAATTCTTCTATTGTTGTTGCTGTCAGTCAGAGGTGATAGCACTACAGTCAGGGTTTTAAAATCAGAAAGGAATGTACTTTGGATTTAAATTTTCCACTTATTTGATGTGAAGAGCTGCAGTACTGGAAGTTAAACTGACTGAAAGTTGTTTCAGGATTATGGTTGGTGGGACTGACTTCTAAGAGAGGCTCTGTCTGTAGCTGTTGTTGATTATCATCATAATTTCTGAGATTCCCCTGTAAAGATTTAAAAAGAAAACACAAAAAAATTGAATGGAAATACTGACATATTGTAGTGATACAAGGAAGACTGGTTACCTTAAAATAATTGAGCTTTTAACTGAAAGATATTTCCTGGGGACAAATCCATTAAGACTTAGAGCAGATGGATTCCTGTGGTGATGTATAGGAACTATACTAGCCACACACTCTGCTCTTCTTAGGCAAATAGAATCGGACCAAGTGTCTGATTATCAGCTCTACATTTCCCTTTGTTTCCTTCTTACGCAAGTAATTTATGTTACTTTCTTGAACAGCTTGCATGGATGTGATGGGACTAAGAACAGTAGCTTTCTGAAGCTCTAGGTAGTCTGTACTCTGTGTGTTGTTTTGTACAACGCTGGGGCACGTGTCCCACAGCAGTTCTTGCTCTGTAGTGAAATATTTGAAATCTGGTGTCCCCAGGTAGCTTCGTACGCTGTGGTTGCTGACAGTCCCAACACCCAGCTCTAGTTAAAATGACAGGAACCCATTGGGATAGCTTTACAGGTACAATTAAAGATTTTAATACCTTTTATATTTAAGAAAGCTTTAAAAAGGGGAAACGATGGAATCCAGTGTCTGTAGATGTAAAGATGTCTTAGCTCCACTAAATGACAATGTACCCCAGTGCCTTTTCACTGGTATTTTATAAAGATTACCTGTACTTGTTTCTTGAAACCTGCAAGATCTTTGTGGTGATCCTCCTGGATGTGAGCTCATTTTTAATAAATCTCTCCAGCGTAAATAAAATGCAAAAAGTTGGCACAGCTAAGCCAATACTGCATTTCCAGGAGATTACTCAAATAAACCTCAGTTTCAGGAGTATGAGGCATAACTGAAAATGCGTTGTAGGAGCTGGAGATACAGGTGTGCCATACACACAGTTATCTTTGTGGTGGCAATGCAAGAGATAGTAAGTGAAAGAAACTGTTTTATGTTGTCAGAAAAGTTGCTACTTGTCTGATCATGAATTTGAAATGAATTTTTTGTCCATTTGAACTAGACTGGGAATTAACACCTGGTTCAGATGCAAACACATTGCTTCATATTGTGCTTTCTAAACTTTTTAATCAGCTTTTAAATACTACTTTTTTTTGTTTTGTTTCAGATCGGGTAGATATGCAAGTTGTCTGTGATAAGGCCATAAGGATAACATTAAGAAAACTGTTAATTTTGACAGTGATCTAGTTTTCTGCCTATGATTGCATGAGAGAGAATTAATTACATGCAGTGGTGAAAAGTTTCTGAAAAGGGTTCTCATTAGGTTAATGCAGCTTGAAAAGAATAGAAATTTTTGTCCCCAAGAGTGAGCATCTATGGTCTTTGGACCAACGTAGCTTGAGAAACCTGAGTTGAGATTCATGGAAGCTGTAAATAGAGCTGAAGAATATGGACGTGTGTCGGAGGCGTGTGCATGAGTAATCCTATCGGATCCTTTGTACTTGACTTGGCTTTGTATCTGTTTCCCTTTGTTTATTTGTTTTGACCATCTATGAACAGGATTTCCTCATAAGAATGGCTAGAGGTTCCAAGTGGAAATGTATTTATTTGTTTATTTTAAAAGTGTGATAACTGACATGGACTAATGCTTAACCTGAAGGATTTAGTGGTTGGTTGTAAGATGACACATAACATCCTTTCAAGGGCCAGAGTCACTAGACCTTTTTTTCTGCTGTGGGAGTAGTGGTAAGCTTAGAATTTAACTTGAGTTTTTGTATACTTAACCAATTCACATTAAAACAGGTAATGAAAAGTAAAAGGGTAGTGACTTAGATGTAGGTATTAATATACAGTCAATTCTGAGAGATTTTGAAGCTAATTGAAATGAATGAGCTGGAAGCAACAAAGTCTTCCTGAGCAGCATTGATTTTAAGGAAGAAATTGTGAGATTTTTAAAGCAAGCTATAGCAGCTGCCGTAAGGATTAGCTGAAGAAAGCAAGGATTCAGCCGAGACTGAGAGTGAAGCAAGGCATCAGAGATGGAAAATAGAGGCAAAGAATGAATGTGAGGTCCAGCTTATATTTGTTTTGGCATATATGATTACTGCCCACCCTCCCTGACCTTTCTTGACACCATAGCATGTTGGAGTTCAGTAGCTTTGTATCATAGGCTGTGTGTCAGTGCTTGGAGGGAGTCTAGAGACAGTTCCTCAGTCACAAGGAGGGCTGGTCTAGGGTTGGGCCTTCATCAGGTAGCGGGATGAGGTCTGTGTTAGAAATGTCTCTTTCAAAGGAGTTTAGATTAAACAAGATCAAACAGGATGTTTTCCTACTAGGTTGCCTTCCATCTCGTCTCAAGGCTGGATATCTGTAGCTATCGATTTCTTCTGGAATCAGTCTTTTCATTAATTTGTCTGATAATTTTTGAAATCATTTATGCTGTTAATATCTGAAATGTGAGAAGTGGATTTTGTATCTTTGTGCATAGTAAAAGGAGGTCCTTTGCAGCTGTTGCTGATCATGAATTGACACTCTTCTAGAAACAGTGAACAGTCACTAAAAATACTCAGCATCTTTACACTATTCATAATTGATACATTTCTTTCATTTCCCCCCTATTACTTTTTTTTTATACCTATATATCTGAATACTTTTTTGTTACTTAGATGATATCTTTATTCTTTCCAGATCTCTCTTAGTGCAGAGGTGCAGGTAGCATTTGAAGTACAGGTGCAACATGAATTTTTCAAGTGGCAGAGTTAGGCTTTTTTACTTGTTCTGTTCCCTTCTCTGCTCATATGTAACATTATGTTTGTCTTTTGTGATCGTTGCATGATGGTCTTTCTACTTCCTATTGAGAATCTTGAGGATTCCAAAAAAAGAGACTTTCAAAGTAGGAATCAAAAGGTGTGAATCCTTTTCTCACATATTTATTCCATTGTAGCACATGCTTATTGTCAAAATTTCATTCTGATAAGCACAATAGCAGACTATTCAAGTGTAATTCTTGTGTCCTGGAACTGGCACTCTTCTCATAAGGATTGTGTACACTGTGAATTTTAAAAAGCCTTTTCCCCCACCTTTGGTAGCTGCATCCTTCTGCTGCAATTGTTTCTCCCGCTTTGTTTTTATCTGTCGTCTTGAGTTGCCAGACGACTGTTTGTTTTAACCCAGTGTTTCTGCCTAGGTTTATTGAATTGTTTTGTCAGCTCTTTAACTGCTTCTCCTCCTCATTTATCTAAGAAGCGTGTATCTTGTAGTCAGTTTTTCACTGGGGCATATCTAGCGTAGTCTGCTTTAAAACCTTCTGAAACCTCTGAGTAGTGCTTGGGAATACAGTGCGTGTGGTGGCACGGGTCAGTGCTAGCTCCTGGCTGGGACATTTTGGAAGAAACAAAAGCAAAAAGTGTAGCTTCAGGCAATCTAGGGCTGAGCTTGTTAAAAAAATATATATATAAAAAACACCCCCTCCCAAACCTACCTAAGGTTCCTTAAGTTTGAAAGGGGTTTTCCTTAAAAGCAGTGGTGGATCGAAACAGCTGCTATTTCTTGTGCACAAAACTTGAGTATAACTGGAACAAACTGATATCATCAAATAAAACTGTGCAGAGTATGTGTGAGCAAAATGATTGGGCTCTGAAGGGTGGCAGGCAGCAGTTGCATCCTCTCCTGTGCACCCGAGGCAGCATTTGTCCCAATAATACAATGTATTTGATCCCAGCCGTATTCACTCTGTGCAGTTTAGTGACTGCTTTTTGCTTTGTAAAGTAATAGATTCGATTCCAAGTGTATTTTTGCACTTGGTTGTTAGTCCTCTGAAAACTGTTGAGAAAGGTAATCAAAATTATCAGCTTCATTTTTATCAGATTAATCCACTTTTGCCAAGAATCATCCAGAATTTTGTATATTGTGGGTTTGTTTTTTTTGGTCTACCAAAATTTTTTCAAAAGCATCACTATTTGGTTGTTTGGTTGTTTTTTTTTTTTTTTTAATAATCCAGACTTGATATGTAATGATATGTAATATGTTTTGAAAATTAGAATCTTTTAATTAAAAGCTTTTTCCTTGGAAGTAACTTTGGCTAGCTATTCAAGTTTTGTCAGTAGTAGAAGCAAGGAATTATAAAAACAATTATTTATTTATTTACTTATTTTTTTAAAATTTTTTTTTTTAACAACTTGTAAACTAGTTTGATAATATTCTCTACTATCAATGGCAAAAGTTTAAATTGTCTTGGTTGTTAATTAATTTTTTTGGCATCTTGATGTTCAGAAGAGCCTGGCAGTTAAAAAAAAATGACTTATGGGAGCGACATGAACAGATATTAGAGTCAGAGCTCAGAGGCTGATGCAGGTAGGAAATTCCTCCATGGAAGTGTGGTGGAGGTGTTCACACTGTAGCCTGTAAAATCAGTCATCAAGACCAGAGATGGAAGCTGAAGGCTTTGTTCACTGGCAGCGTGAAAGAGCGAACTAGTAAAAATAACGGAACTAAAAGTTGAATTCATGAGGTCTTATCCTAACTATGAGTAAATTGGTGACGTAAGTGGAAGGTGGGGGCCATCTGCATGACTGTCATCACTCTGCAGCGGAGTAGAAAAGCGTTGTGTTGCTGTGGTGGCTGAGTTGCAGAGAACTCTAGCTATCCAGCAGAGGATGTGAGTGTATTCTGACATTGCATGGTCAGGGATCAATATACTCTTAAAAACCCCAGCCCGTGAAGAAAAGGAAGTTCACGTGAGCATCTCCTTTGCTGTACTATTAGCTGGATGTTCTTTCTCTGTACACATCTGAGTTCCTCTTCAGCTGAGCTCCCTGAAGTCCAGGATGCACAACTGTTTTCTGTTAAACTTCTTACTGCTTGAATTAGTCTCAGTCTATTGGTGAAGCAAAAGAAGATGCCTTGCGATTAAAATTAGCAAGGCAGCTTCAGTTTAAGTTTCTAAATTTGTTGTGGGCAATGAAATGAAAATCGGTCTTTTGTTGGGAAGACTGATGCTGGAGAGTATTTGAAATTTTATTTGTGACAGTAGCTTTAGAAAGCAGCTAATTGACATGTGCTGGAGCATTCTTCTTACGCTCGACATTTATCAGCTAACAAACACCAATAAAAGAAATATCAGTAAAAAATGATAGTGGATAGAAATCAATCCATTTTACAATTTGAGCTGCTGTAAATGATCAGAGCTCTAATACAAGAAAGATGTATTCAGGTATATTATTGTTCACTGCAATTCCTGTCTATACGTATATTCCTTTGTGCGTCTGTTAAACATGATCTTAACATGAAGCCCTTTTTCTCCTAACTCAAAAGCTTTCTCGAAGTTGATGAATACCATACATAATGGTAAGTTATATTAGAATCTTTTTCAGAGGTTCATTTATCACAAAGGGTAGCCTTTTGTGGAAAAGCCTGATTGAAGGTCTGCATATTCTATGGATTGGGTAAAATACAGGTCTGCAGCGAGTCAATTGTTCAGTACTTGAGTGAAAACTTTGTAGATTGTCTGCAGGAGCCTGATAGGTCAATAGTTCCTCAGTTCTCTTTTTATGATCTTTTTGTATGTGCGCAGTAAAACGATAACAGTTTTATTCCAGTTCTGAGATTCTTTTCTTTAATTTTGTGAATAGTGTTTCTAGTTCTTCTTCTGTGCTCCATTCATAGGTGTGTCATAGTGGTGTCTTCCTCAGGCATTCTCCCACTTGCCTTCCTGACTACTTAAATTACTACAAGTAATGCATGTGAAGGTAGCCTTGTTTTGTCCATTCTTTGTTCTGTCAGCCTGATGCTGCCCATTTGTGTCACTGATAACAGTACTATCAATTTCAGAGGGAGCAATAGTGAATCTTTACCGTATCTAATTGCTGTTTCCCTTTAGTATTCAGTATTGGCTTTGTACCCCACGTCCCGTATTCACTCGTAGCCAGTGGAAATGAAATATATCTTACTAAATTAGGACTTGGTTTACTTTTTCAAGGCTTTTGTTCATTTGTAGGAAACGACCACAGGTATATTCACAAGTTGCTGAAAGATTTAGGAGGGAATATTTTCTGTTAAATCCCTCTCGTGAGGCTAGTTTTGGAGATGATAAAGTTTATTTCTCAATGTGATATTTAATTGGTGTCAGGTGATCTGTTAATAAAAAAATGATTTTTTTTTAATCCATTGGTGTCAAGCAAATAGAATAATTTTCTGTACGTGTATATTGCCAGAGCAGTGCTATATGCATTGCAAATTGTATTGACTTGCAGTTCAGCATATGCAAAAGAATTTAAATGTTTAAACTTTGCATGGTGAAGTTCTTTGCATTTTAAGTCAGCGATCATTAAGGTTTTATAGGACTTTTGATCTTCATGCAGTTGGAGCCATGAATTACATATTAGGCAGATCTTTGTAGCAGTGGGTCTCTTAAATAATGAAAAAAATGTAATTTTACATTAAATTTCTATTTCGTAGTCTACATGTGGTGAGAAATATTGACATTCCTCTAGATTTGCATTGCTTTTAGTAAAATAGGTTTAGCTTTTTTCCTTTTGATATAGGGTTTCCCTCTCACTCTCCCAGGTATACAGTGCTCTGAACCAGCTTTGAGATGAAGGAAAGCAAGCTCACCATTTTTCTGAACAAAAATAAAACATCTGAAGGGTATCTGACAAAGTGTGCTGAATTTGGACTTGGTGAGTTTCTGCTGTTTTATAAGCAGAGCCTTTTTGCTGTTTAATGTTGAAGAGGTACAGGTTCTCAATGGAGTGCAGAATAGAAACTGATGCAATGCCTTTTGTGATGACTTCTTTCCACATTGCACTTGTAAAAAAAACCTGATTGTGTATTCCTAACTCCTGCACAGAAGTTGGAAGGGTACAGAAGAAAGTGATTACTTGATGGTGTATACTTTCTTATCAAGCAGCTTTGTATGACTGGTTGTTGTGGGGCAGCATAATGTTACCTGCAGTCATTTGGGTTTTGTTTTCTCTGATGGTGTTTGGACAGGATTTATTGTCTAATTTACCTTTTTCTGTTTGGTTGGTTTTTGGGGATGTGTGTTTTATCTACCTTCCCATGTTCCTCTGAGTAAGATTTTAAAGTTAGTTATTCCCCTTATCCCCCAAGCTTGCAGGTGTTACTTTTTACACGCTTTTGTTTTGGCAGCAGCATTTATATGGGTGAGATCAGTGAGGGTAGGTAGACATTTTGAGAATCTGAACAGCAAGGAGAGATCTTCCCATGTGTCTATAGGATGAAAAGAAAGCATTCAAAGTTGAATATATTGAAATATAGGAAGATTGTTTACTCCAGCATCTTATTCAGATGATGAGTCAGACAATGCTGTGGACTGTAAGAGTTTTGATGGAGACAGTGTATCAGGATCTTGCTTTTTCATTGTACTGAGTTGAAGTTGGCTCCACATAAGCAAGAAAGTACCAAAAAAGAAAAAAAAATGGGAAGTTTTGGGTTGAGTGGAGACAAATACAAGTTTGGAGCAGAAAGGTTCATTTGATAGCTATGCTACTATAAAGGGGGTGGTCACACGTCTGTCAGGTGAATTCTGAGCTGACAAAGTGTAAAGGAGGAAAGAAGATAGTTGAGGTCTTGAACCCAGTTAAGGAAGAGGACTAGAAAAGGGAGCCGTGCAAACTGTGTTTTTCCATGAAGATACCTGGCTTCATAGGAGGGAGTCAAGACACTTTGGGGCAGAAGTGGCACACTGCACTTCTGCCACTAAGAGACTGAGTACTCAATGCTCTGTTTCTTATATTTATGGTCAACTTCTTATATTTTTTCATGCTTTTAAAACCTTCTTTTTTTAAAAAAAAAGACTGAAAAATTGCAGTTGAGAGATGTAAAGTTTTCACTGCTATTCGCTGTGTGAGAACTTCGTGCTTTGTCCTTCTTAGTCTTACTCTGGACCTTACAGTCAAACTTTTTTCACTTGACTTGAAGTTTCATCTCTTCTCTGTCACTTCTATGGGCCTACCACTGGAAACCAGGAGTCCAGACATACCTATCTGTTGGGGATTTTAGTGTATAGTTTTTTAAAAAAGCCAATGGGAAGTGACGGCCTGAATGTTGTTACTTTATGATAGGGCTGTAAATTGCAGTGTTTGGTGGTAGCCTTTCTGTGGCTGCTTCTGTTCTGGCTCGCTCTGTCTTCTGTCTGTGTTTCCCTTAGTCCTGCTCCTGCTTTCAGGTCTCTCTTTTTTGCTTGTTCTGTCTTACGCTGATTTGTGTTGCAGTGAGAGTTGTAGCGCAGAACAGACATCTATTATGCCAGTCCTAGCACTGCCTCAGCTTTAGAAGACAACACGTTTCCCAAGGAACTTTTCGGTTCTGTGGCCTTGGCCTCTGCAGCAATGCAAGTTAAAATAGAGTCCGTGTATGGTTTAGCCTGGAGAAGACTGAGGGGACACCTCATCAATGCCTATAAATATCTAAAGGGTGGGTGCAAGGAGGATGGAGTCGGACTCTTTTCAGTGGTGCCCAGTGACAGGACAAGGGGTAACAGGCACAAGCTGGAACACAGGAGGTTCCACCCAAATACAAGGAAAAACTTCTTTACTGTGAGGATGCTGAAGCCCTGGAACGGGCTGCCCAGGGAGGTTGTGGAGTCTTCTTCTCTGGAGACATTCAGAACCCTCCTGGATGCAATCCTGTGTAACGTGCTCTTGGCAAACCTGCTTTGAGGGGGTGGTGATATTGGACTAGATGATCTCTAGACGTCCCTTTCAACTCCAACAATACTGTGATTTTTATGTTTTTTTAACAAGATAGCATAAACTTGGCAGAATCTGTACTGAGTAGGAACAAGCTACTTGGGCAGACTCTTAGAGTGCTGATAAGAAAGGCACCTGCCTGTGTTGAGGCGTAGGGACAGTAGTGCTTGGCTAAACCATCTGCATTTAGAAACAAGGAAGAACAAGAGAAGAGCAAAGTAGAGATTCCTTTATGCACATTTTTACTGAGTATTGAATAACAGTGTGGTGGTGTTCAGCTGTCAAATGTTACACCTTGAACTACTTGTCCATGAGTTTCTAGGTGTTGCTCACAAGTGAGCACCACGCAACTGCTTGCTCACTACCCCTGACCCCCCCACCCCAATGGAGTGAGGAGAATCAGTAGAAAAAAAAGGCAAAACCCTGTTGGTTGAGATAAGGACAGTTTAATAGAGCAACACAGAGAGAAGAAACAACAGTAATAACACTAATGAAATAATACATACAGGCAGTGGTATAAAAGGCAGCACTCACTGACTGACAGCCTAGTCTGAGCCACAACCACAAAACCTGCCCCAGCCCTCCCCTTGGGTAGTGGGTGTGATGTCAGTGTGGTGTCTGAGATCCCACTGGCTGGTTCAGTTGGGCTGTCCTGGCTGTGTGCTCCTTCCCAGCTTCCTTTGGAAATTAACCCTATCCTAGCTGAACCCAGGGCACTTGAATACCACTTGAAAGCTTTGGTTGTTGCTAAGGACAGCTATGTGTGGTCTTCAGCAGTTCAGGCAACAGCTGTTCCCCACCACCAGGAATAACTAAGCACACCAAAATTGCCATTGTTATTTGTTAGCTTCTCTAATGGCTTGCTTTTTGAAAATCCTGGCTCAGTAAAGCCTCCTGCAGCATGCCTTCAGAGACACCAACTCCAGATCACTGGAATCCGAAAGAGAGGACTTTGGAAGTAGAAATTCCTGTGAAAGACTGTATTATGTTAGCAGTGAAGAGGAATCTGGTGCTTCCCATGACTCACGGTTTTGGCACTGAGATAGATTGCTGGCAGAATGGTTTGAAGCTGTTGGAGGTTTTCAGGATCTTGAGTAAACACACTTAGTTCTCCCTGGAGGTCATTAAGAAATGCAGATCACAAGTGTCATGCTCCTACTCAGGAATACTTGTTTAGTGAGCCTAAAACTGCTTTGTTTTTAGTGTGTTTAGTAAATAACTTAAGCTCATGTGTCTTGGCTCACTGTGCCAAAAGTGAACATCTAAATAAACGTTAAGATCTTTATTTATCAATTGCTCCTCCATATCTGCCTAACTTTTTCTTCTTGCAAATGTCTTTCCGTGCTGTGATGCACTTGAGCTACAGATCCTTCCCGTAGTTCTGAGTGTATGTCTCAGATGTGATCATGGAGCTCTTTATCTTATTGCTTTTAGTCTAGAAGAGGATCTCAAAACTTCTTGAATATGACTACAATAAGCATGAAATCCTTAATGTATCATATTTCATAATGCTGGGTTAATTATATCTGTGAACCTTAAACGGGCAGTTACAAAGCATCTCAAAGATTATGACGGAATGTCAGAATATCTGGAGGACAGAAATGAAAGGAGGTTTGTCCCTTTGTCATCCCTAGCTTCCACTCCTCCCCCCCACCAAAAAAAAAAAAAAGAGAGACCACTCAGTTTGAATGACTGTTCAAAAAGGATTGGAAGAAATTCATTTGGGCAGGATTAGAAGTAAAGTTAAGGCTAATAATTACAAAGACCATTCCTCAAGCTCAAAATCCATATCTTACGGATTTCTAGAGGCCTGGAGAATATTTGAGGAAAATGTTACTTCATGCTTGCCCCTTTCTTGTGCTTTCCCTTGTGCAGCTGCTGTTGGTCACTGCTAAGAGCTGGATACACTGGGCTAGAAAACCAATACTGTTCTCCCTGTGTTCCTAGTCCAGCATGGCATTCATCCCTCTCCTTGTGTTGTGTTCAGATCTCTGGTCTGAGAGCCAATTCACCTTGCCTGGCCTGTCAAAAACGTTGTCTGAGCCCTTCTGCAGTGGAGGGCTGCAGTGTGAGCCCTGCAGGAGCTTGCATTCATTCTAACAAGGAGCAGGCACACTGCACCAGGAAGATGTAACCTTTCTCATAGTGCTTTAGGCAGTTTTGCAATCTTATATTTAAAAGCCTATCTGTGGAAATAAAGTTGAATTGATGAGCGCATACTGACCGAGCTTGGTTTAAACAACTCGTGTGTGTTGTTTCATGTTAGTTAGCTGGTATGTGTATTCCTCACTGTTACTGCAGAGTGAGTTAGGTAATACTTCTGACATCTGTGGTCATTAGTGAATGCGGGATCGAGTGTAAAACAATGTTTGCTGTAGGAGGAGAGACCAGCTGAACAGAGGAGCAGACCATTTTGGTACCTACATGGAGCAGTTCTGATCCTTCACCCCCTGCCTCATCATTAAATAATTTCTGAAGGACTGTAGGTAGCTGTATAGTCAGGATCACGAACATAGGAATAGGGCAGTCAGAAGAGATTGACTAAACATCTTTTGCTGTTAAGGATTTGGAGTTAATTTTAATGGAGTGATAGCAGACTTAGGTCTTTGCTGTCTTTGAAGATGATCTGACCTTGTTCTTAGATCGCTAATTCATGATCTCTGTGACACTGCCATGCTGAATTGTGTTCCTCACTTCTGTGAGGATTCTTGTCAAGTATTTTGTTGACTATAAATCCAATCTATAGAGTATTTTCAAAGGGAATGATTATGTCAGTCTGCCTTCTGTCAAAAGGTATGAAACTAAAGTAGTTGCTCCATTTTGAAAACGTGTGTAGCTTCCTTCCTGCCCTCCAGCCCCAGTGGTTTGTGTTCTTTGGGTACTTTAGTCTGGGAGCTTTTTTTTCTTTCCACCTGCCTCATCATGGAGAGGACACAGAATGCCCTTCATGGAAGGAAGGCATTGGCTGTTGATCTGTGACAGAGGCTGATGTGCTTCCATCCAAAAAAGGATCCTCAGTCACTGAAAGGGAGGGAGATACTGGTTTGCTTTTAGGCTGCAAACCAGTAGCTATAATTTCCATGCACTTCTAGAACTGATACTTGAGAACCTTGTAGAAACCTGTCTGAAAGTGAACTCTGCCACTCTGCTCAGCAGCAGCAGGAAAACAGTCTATTGGAGTTGTGGATTTCAGGCATCTTCCTGAAGGAAATAGGTTGACTGTAGCATCCTAACTTTAGCTTCATTATTTCAGATGAATTGAAGTAAAATCTCCTGCTAGCTCAACTGTTTCAAACACAACTTTCTCCTGGTTTTGGACACAACAAGCTGGCTTTATTTGCTTGTGCTGAGCGTTGGATTCACCGTAGCTTATGTCCATATTACAAAATAATAAATAGTGGGATAGTTTTTCCACTATTAACAATCTACTGGAACAGAACTTGTTCATTTTTATGTAACTAAACTTAATGTTTCTACATGTTTAGTTACTAATTAATGGAATGCTTCATTCAAAGGCACTTTTTCATTTTGCTCTGTAGAGGAAGTTGTCATGGTTTTAGGGAATACGTCTTGAGGTCACCACAGGAAGTGAAGATACTGAAAATATGTATATAGCTTCAGGTTTTGTAAGTAAGTTCTTGTTCTTATAACTCAAAATTTCCTTTTATTTCTCTGAATTCTACTTCCAAGTCCCTTTGAGGTTGTTGTCCCTGCTCCCATGACCCATGTCCATCTGTCCTGTCCCAAGTAGTTCTGTGCTACTTTTGTGGAGTTGCAAGTTCACATTTAAAAACCAGTCTTTGACCATATTCTGCTTACTCATTAAGTTTTGGCAAAATGCTGGGATCAGCAACCTGTGACAGGTATCTCAAATAACTTCCTCTTGTCACAATGGTTACAAGAGTTTGAAGTTACTGACTTGAAGAAAATACAGCATTCTGGTGGGGAGAACATTTACCCAGCTTCCTAAGGAAGCAGTCTCGATTTTGTCTCTCGATTTTGGCCCACAGTAAGCTTTGAGCCTGTTGTCTAATTTCAAGCAAACTTGATAAAGTAGTCTAAAATATATAAGCCTGTAATAGGGATGTAATAGGGATGGTCAGTGTATGGCTACAAGAAAAGCCACTGCCTGGTTTCGTCCTTCAATGAGCTAGAGAATCACCAGCATAGGAGAGGTGTAAGGGAATGTGAGGGGGCTGCAGTCCTGGAAAAGAAAAAGATCCGAGAATTTCATAGGTAAAGAAATTGTGATTGGAAAGCATAGAATATTGATGTCATCTGTGAGATGAAACACTTGAAAGCCAGAATTGAATCTGTGTCCTTAACACTGATGCTCATGGAACTACTTTTTTTTGGAGTTTTTTAACAAAATCACTAAAATTGTTCTGTGTGCCACTTGGTGGAAGTTGCTGCACGGCTGGTTCTGGCTTGAGGTTATTTTGCTTTGCACTGTTCTTGAAGTTTCTTTATTTCCTGTTGCATCATGAATTGTCAGCAAAAATAATGCAGTTTTTTTCCAATCTGTATAATTTGATGTGTCCCTTGCTCTATAGTACTTCCCTTCTGTGCTAAGCAGCCAGTTATTTGTGGTGTGTTGGTTTGGCTTTTTTGTTTTTCTGTTTTGTTGTTCTTTTTTTTCACTTGCCTTTTTGTGAAGCCTTTCACTCCAGCAATGCAAGTTCTACGTGCATTTTATCTGTCAGAACCTGAACCTGTGTTCTGCAGGGGTGTTAAACAGTCAGACCTCACCTGAATGGTGTTACGTGTCCATTTCCACCTGCAGCTGAAGAACTGTGTTCTGTTTCAAATGCTGAAGATTGGAGTTGTCAGAGGCATGAACAGCCTGGTTAAGTGACACAGTGCCATTCATCACAAGCTATAGCTAATTTGGCTTTTCAGTATTATGGGAAGAACTTCAAGGTGGTTGGTTTGTTCCAAACGATCATGTGGTTTGTAGTGACTTGTTCAAGCTTTTGTTGTTATTCCTTTCTGATCCAGAAAGTGATTTGTCTCTCCCCAAACCCCAAAAGGGCTCGATATGTTTGAGACGTTTTACATATGTACTTTCTTTGCTTTCTAATATCATATGCACATAGTTTTTATACAGGTATTTTTGAAACTGTGTGGAAAAGCAAGGACTTATTTGTACGTTCAGCCTACGGTTCTTACTCAGATGCTTGCATGGAGTACTAGCTTGGTTGCATGACTAGCTCCAGAAGGTGCATGTACTTTATGTATTAAAACTAAAGTATTGCTGAATGGAAATATTTAACCCAAACAGAGTGTGCAGATAAGTCAGATGTGTCCTGTATTTTCACAGAATCTTTATCACAGAATTGCTTTGCAAGAACAGATAGTGGATTGAATACTACTATAACTACTACTACAAGCAACAAATTATAGCTTCCCTCATTTCACTGGCAAACGAGTTTTCTGCTTGTCTTTCTTTTGAAATAGTTTCATGCCCATGATATTATATCTGCTTGTATTTCAGAATTTTATTTTTAAGAGGAAGAATAAACCTTATCATTAAAATTAGAAGCAGCAGAAGTTCTGCAGTTATAAAATATCTAAGATTTTAAAAAATTCAGAAAAAAAACTCTACAAGAGCTTTAAAATTTTGGAGTTGTTTTACCTTTCTGGGAAAATAACTTTGACTACTTGACTCTCGCCAAAAATGTTGTTTTCTCCAGTTATTATCATTGATGTTTTTATGAAAGTGATAGCATTTGTGGTGATGAGCTCTTGTGATTTAATCAAAAGTGTTGTGATATTTCATTATTTTTGCCCTTAAAATTTGCAGTTCCCGGAGCCAGGTAATTGCATGAGAATCTCACCTTTTTGAATAACTGTTGTCTTTTTAATTGTTCTAATGCATTCCAAGTACAAAGGGTCAAAAATCTCATCATTTTCATTAATTTGAAATCTCTGATTGAAAGCAAATTTAACAAAAAGTCTTTTGAGGACCTGGGGTATTTTTCAGTTGATGTCGTAATGCTATTGCATTTAAGAGTAGCCACGGTAGCAAAACCATTAGTTGTGTTCCTTTTGGTGTTGTATAGGGACAAAACTAGAGCAGGATCCATAGGATTTGTTGTCGAGTTAGATGAGGCAGATACAGTTGGAGAAAGGTCACAACAAGGTGAAGACTTTAAGGATCTTATTTTAGTAATGCCATAACTGTAGATTTTTGGGATAATGACAAAAAAAAAAGCGGGGGGGAGGGGGAAGATGGCTCAGGAAGGTGTGCTCATTGGAAAAAGGTAGGAAGGTCAGTAGAAAAGTGGAGCTGGTATGGAATTGTGCTGTGCTGAAGAGATTGGGGAGAAGATAACTAAAAGTCACTAACCTTAGTTAGGACAAAAGTGTTGTCGGAACGTGTCTTCAGCTGTTTTTCATATCTCCTTTCTCTTCTGGGTCTGGCTGGTTTTCTCTTCCATTTTTCTTGACAGCTAACAGAGGCAGGGAATTGAAGATGCATCAGTGTTTGCATATTATGTGTGGGTTTGGATGGTGTTAGTCTCCCTTGACTGCCTGTGCTTGGAGGGATTGCTGGGTGGCGAGTGGTGTTTTAACATTGCCTATCTTCTTATTGTCACTGCCTTCTTCAAATCATTATTTGTATGAGTGACAAACTAGCTCCACCCTTTGCCTTCTAACTGGCATTTCAGTTCTGTTGCTTTTTTTGATCTAACCATGTTCATTCTACTTCTGTTTACTCCCTGTGGCACTCTTCCTCTAACTGCAGTTCAGTGCTACCATGCTTGATATTCCTTGGCCAGCTGACAGCTCACTTATCTAATGCACGTGGAGCCTAACAGTTTCATAGACAGGTACTACTTCTTGTCCTGGGCTTCTGGTCAGTAGGGTTTTTTTCCCCAACCTATATAATGAACTTTACCCTGCATGTAGATGAACAGAAGTAATGGCTTCACAGAGGGGTATGAACTCTTCCTATTTAAATTGCTAACCTACAAGTCTGACTAATGTTAACATGTTTAGTCGTTTACTTGTTGGCTGTTCTAGCAGAAATGTTAGTCAAGAATTCCTAGAGCACGGATGGGGTTTTAGTTTGTGAATAAATGAAATACCACCAGTTCTACCAGCAAATCTGAGTACTTTGTCCTCAGACTTGCTGTCAGTATTTTTTCTGAAAATACATGAGCAATCCTTAGTTGCCAAAATTTCAGTTTTGGATGAATATATGTTGTTAAGAAACATTTTACTTTAAAGTTAAAAAGTATTTTTCCATTTCTGTTGTGTATGTTCCTTTATATAGCCCAATACTTCATTCTTTATCTACTTAATTTTTATAGTAATTTATTTTAAAAACAAACTCTGATAGCAGACTCAGTTGAAGGCAGGCATTTTAGCCAAAAATTCTGCTACTGTTAATATTTGAGCAGTTTGTAATGCACAGAAATATCTGAGTTATCACACATTTTACAAAAACTTAGAACCGAATCAATCTGTGTTCCCTGAACTGTAGAATGTCAAACGATGAGAGCAATTCTATCAATCAGCATGGTTACAATTTCAACACAGGAACTTTCTGCATTATGTATTAAGTGGTCTTGTTTGTCTCGATTAATTTTCTACTGCATATTTACATGGCTACTAGAAAACAGAGGGAGGGGGAGAAAGAGGGATGCATGTAATCGTTTTTGTAATTTTTTTCAGGTATTTTTAGCAGCAATGATGTAGCAGTATCATTTCCAAATGCAGTATCTGGCTCAGGATCTAGCACTCCCGTTTCCAGTTCTCATTTACCTCAGCAGGCTTCAGGCCACTTGCAGCAAGTGGGAGCTCTGTCACCTTCAACTGCGCCTTCTGTAACTACTGTTGTTGCTGCAACTCAGGTAAACTATCACAAGAGTTTAAGATAGCAAACCATGTTATTGACCTGCTTGTTTTCAATGTTAAAAGAATCGGTAGCTTGTTTGGAAAATAGGTTAATAAAGGTTGTATTTGCTGTGAAAATGTTATAGTGGCTGGAAGTTCCCCTTAATATTACATAGTCACGTCTTGGTAGACCACATAGATTATTTATTTTTTTTAAATGGTCTGTGGAAGTGTGTGGTAATAATAACAACTATGTTATGACTAGCAGCATAAATACTAGTTACAATTCACCAGTGCTCTAACCAACGTCTTATCAGAACCATGATTTAAAAGAGGAAAATACATAGTTTTGCATGTTTCATGGAAAATTGCTGGTATCACTTACAGAACAGAGAAGTTTATTTGGGAGATTTGACAAATAGACAACTAAGGCTGGCCCTGGCAAAGAGGTGGCCAAGGCTGACATCTGGAGAGCGAATGAAAGTTGGCGTATACGCTACAGCTTTGTATTTGAAAGATCGTACATATGAAGATCTGTAGTTCATGTTTGATGATGAAGGGATAAGGGAGGCACCAGAGGAGTGCAGAAGGGTGATACAGTCAAATTAATGAACCAGAAAAATTATCTTTATGGTAGTATTTTGTATGAATTTCAGTCGGGCAAGATAGCATTTATCAAGGCAAGAGAGTATGAATTAGCAGTGGCAGAGTGACACCAACATTGGAGTATAAATAGGAAAGAATACTGTACTGGACATGATATTTTCATACTTTTCTTTCTTGTATTTTTTATTTCTGATTGGAATCGGTTTTACCATGAATGTATCAAATGTATGTATTTTTGGTGTGCATATAAGCAATTGACTTTTAATTTATAGAGTCTACAGTGGTTTAAGACAGTGGATATAAACCTAAAGAATGAAAATCAAGCTCAATACATACATAGCTATACGTGTGTGTGTGTAACTGCACACACCATTTTTGATGGATTTTTTTGCGTCGTCTTTTTTTAAAGGAAGTGTTTTAAGAAATTCTAAAGAGAAGGTCTTGGAAAAAAGTATATTTCCATAGTATTAGTCTCAAAATTGTCTGAAGGAGGCTATGGTAGACATCTCATACAAAAAGTTTTGTTCATAGTATTAAGAAAACTTGCAAGCTATAGAAAGCAGCTGTCCTAAAATGAGAAAATTAGGTAATACTACTGTGCCTTTTGTTATTTTTTTAATAACCTCTGTGCTCATATAAAACTTTAGTGATTAAAACCCTGCAAGTGCTGCTTTTTCCTTCAACAACCCAAACCTGCTGATATATAGCTTAAAAAAACCCAGACAAAGGCAACTTGCAAATCCTGGATTTTGATTCTTTCATTCTCTTGTCTAGTATGATAGTTCCTATGCTGTGGTTTTTGTTTGTTTGTTTTTAAGGCAAAAACACAGTATGGGCCTTGTTGCAATCACCTTTTCTTTTGTGTCTCATGCCACTCATAATTTTTATTCCAATCTAATAAGTCCAGAAGAGATTATTAGCTTGTGTTCCATGCTGTGCCCTAACTGAATTTAAATGCTGCTGTTCCTCACCAGATGGGAATCAGTGGTCTAGTAAAAATACCACTTGCTGGAAATGCAGATTCCTTTTGCATCCTATTCCTCTTTTTTTTTTTTTTTAATACATACTGGGCATAGCCTCAAATAGGTTACACAGCTAAATTCAGTGAGGCTTTATTAGCATAACAATGCATTTAACAGCTGGAAGAATGCAGGAAAAAGGGATACAGGAGAGATGGTGCAGCACACACAAATATTGGCTCCTGGTTTTCTGTGAAGTGTTCCTCTTGATGTGTTTGTTGGTACTGCCTGTTTTGCATGTAATAGAAAAGTACTGTATCCCAAACTACTGTCTTTTCTCTCAGAAGCATGTCTTTTACTTTTGTGTCAATATTATGTGCTCTGTTGTTGAGAAAACCCACTTTCTTGCATTTGAATTTTCAATATTGTGTTGTTTTTCCCTGTGAGGCCAAGTCACAAGTTGCACCACTCTGAGATCTTATGCTCAGTTTTTCCTCTCAGAAATTTGCTTGTGTGTTGTAATTACAGCAAAACTGTCTGTCAGCCTGCTACATTGCTCCAAACAGTTTGCTGTATTGTTCTGTCTGATAAATTATTCTTAGTGATTAATAAAAAAAGCAGTGACATGGGTGCTTTAGTATCTTTTCTTATTGTTCAGCAGGATTTGTTTTCTGCTCACCAGGAAATGGTGGTTGTTAGATTTATTAAGAAAAATATGGGTTTTTTTAAATTTTGGCTTAGATTTAGTGCTTTATAATGAAATGTTTGCTGCATTGCTTAAGACTGAGACTGAAACTGGTTGAGCTGTCTATTCTTCATCATGACTTAAATGAGTGAAATTACCAGTGCTCTGTGGCCATTTGGTTCTGCAGTCTCTACATTGTGAATACAGGGTCAGGCTGCAGAAATGGAAGTAAAGGTTTTTGCCTGGATTTTCTTCAAGTCATTGATTGTTAAAGCCATCTCTCAGACTCTATTCCTTTTAAGAAAAAAAAAAAAGCATTAAAGTATCTTGTCATCTCATTTCAATAGTAATGTTAGTGGGAGTGGAAATGGCGTGCCGTGCTTTCTCTAATGCACACAGCCTTTTATTTTAAACATTTGTAGCTTATCAGCTCTTTGGTGTTGGCACTGTATGATTCAGTAATGAACGATCTTTACATTATAGTAATGACAGTTTATTCAGAAATTTTCAGGATTTATTCTTACTCTGGAAATTCAAGACAATCCAATTGTGACTTTGCAGGTGACTTTTCTTTCTTCTCCCGTATGAAGGTACCTGCTTTTAGTAGCTGTAATAGGCACACCTGTAAGGCAGTTTCAGGCAATATTTGTACACATTTGGCACTAACCTGTTTTACAGTTACAATCCAGAAGATTCTTTTCTTTTTTTATTCTTTTGGTTTTTTGCTAGTAGATACTTTCTTTTTTTAAGCTGTTTTTCTTCCTCTGCAGCTTTTATTTTCTTCCTAATTTCTCACCTCTTATTTATGCACTGTGCTTCCTGTGTCACAGAAGCAGCTAATAAAAAAGAAGGAAAAGGACAAGGACAAGAAGTGTCTGTAGTCCTTATGGCTTGCACAGTTAGGGAAACTGAACAGTTGCTATTTGTTAGTCTTTTTAGTCCAGGATTTATTTGTGATGGCATGATAGGTCCATCTCAATGCGGTCTAATGAACCACTGCCTCCATGGTGACAAAGCGATAATTGGGAAGGTAGGTCCTGCTGCTCAGTTGCAATTCTAAGTGAAATAAGTTTGCTTTAATCACTTCCATTATCCTTTCTGAAGTTGGTTTGGCTTTACTCCCATCAGGAGCATTCTTGTTGTGGTGCTTATCCTCCCTTGTCTGATACAGCTTTTAAAGGGAGATAAGGCTTAATTTTTTTCGATAGATTTGGAGTTATTTGTTAACAATAGAGGAACATGAAAGCTCAGGAATCCTGAGGTCTCTTCAGATTCTGAATGTAGGGCATCTGATATTTCAGATGTAATTTTGGCTCTCTGTAGTCCCCTCCACATCATTAGTTTGCACTATTTTTGGCTTTTTGGCTTCCTGTTTTAATGTTGTTTTTTCTTGCCATAGATTAAGTCTGTTAATCATTTTGCATGCTATTCAGGGAACTTTCTCCTCTTTTTCTATTCTGGAACTTATGGGAAATTAAGTGAAAATACAGTAAAAAGGAACTCTATTCTTAGTTCTTGTCTCTCTCAACAGATTAGTTAGGAACAGTTTTTAAAAGCAAACTTCTACCTTCCAAAATAGAGGTGGAATTATGAAGGAATTTGAATGCATCTTCAACAGGTAGTCTGCAGAAAATTCAAATTGAAAGGGTTTTTTGCAAGTCTTCAGAAGGGTTTTTTTGTTCACAGGACAGTGAAATGCACGTACCTGACTGATATTGCTGCCAGGTTTGTAGTTGTAGCCTCAAATTATGCATATCATATTCTCAGATTTCAGTATGGCCAAGGAAGATGCTCCTCTGTCTGCTTTTGTTTCCCCAGCCTTCCTCAGAGGAACACCCTGTTTTGCTGTGCCTTTTTTTTTTTTTTTTTAAATATTGAGCTCAAAGTAAACATGAGGAAGGGAGGAAGGTTTCAGGTTAAGCATCTGAAGTTTCCTGGATCTGGGCAGATGAAAATGTAAATCCATTTAAGGGGAGTTTCAGGGCCACCCTCTTTGTGGATACTCTAGAAAATGGCAAGTTTGTTAGCTGTCATGTTTAATGAACTTTTATTTGGGGACTGGAATGAATTCACAAAAAGAAGACAAATTGCCCTCAGTTCTAGTACACTGGGATGTGACAATTTCAGACTTCAAGTAACCTGACACTAGATGGTTGGCTGCTTAAGTGAGCTCACATCACAACCATATATATATGGCTGAAGTGAAGAATTCAGTGTAATACTCTTGAAGACACCTTTGGGTCAGACCATCATGAGACCTAAAACTAGAGCCTTTTAAATTATTTCAATAAACTTATTGAAGCAATTATCTTATCTTGCAATGGAAAGGAACTTACTCTAATTATGATGAATTACATTAGACATGTAACCAGATGTGATTTCCATAACTTAGAAGACCCTTATGCTCTTTTCACATTTTTTTCGGGCCACTTCCTCAAGTCCATCTCTTAATATAGAAATAGTTGACATGTTGACTACCAGAATAGCTCTTACAAAGTCCAGAGTGCAGATAGTAAAGATTTCTACTGGTTGTCTGCAAAGCTAGTAATGGGTGGGTACCTTGTGATGAAACCTCTCACACCTTTGGAATCCATTATTTATGTAAAGGACAGACAGTGTGAAGGACAAGGTGTTGATGTATTGGTAAATTTCTCCAAAATATGCTTCCTCTGGTGATCATGACATCAGGTCATACCAGTCTTTCCCTTTTGCTGATCCTAATTCATTTGATGTAATCTAGAGTTGTATTGCCTTTAATATGAGTAGTAATTAAAAAGAGACTAATAAAACATCTGAAGATCATGATATAGCACAGTTTAAGCAGCATTCTTCCAGAAAAAGGAAATGCTATCCATAGTGTGGTACTAGAATTCTCTAATCAATAGAAATGGTGGATGCATGAAAAGCAATTAACGTATTTTGTGTGATTATCAAAACACCTCTTGATGATAAGATCTTTCGAAAGAGGTTCCTACCCACTGGATCAAAGGTAAAATATTAACATGAATCACAGACTCTTTGGGTGCTGAAATTACTGTGTTCTCCTAATCTCATAATTTAAGAAAAAGATGTAAAAGGCAAATCCAGCATATCTGGAACAAAAAGACAACATTCTTAACAGGGTATGTTGCTTATCCTTGGGACTCCTTGCCACAGAAAACCACCAGCACTGGTGGATTTAGGAAAGTGTACTAAATGCATCCCTCGATGTGTCATAGGCAGAGTAGGATTTGGTATTGTGGTGTAAAATGTCAATCCAAAAGAGTGACTTTCCTTCCAAACCCACTAAACTGTATTTGTGGCACAGACACTCACATTTACGAGTCTTGCAAAATTAAAAAAGTAAAAGAACTGCGCTAGTAAAGATTTTTCCATCAAAATTTTCTTGTCTGCCACTTAAATGCTGTTTTAATTCCCTGTTACTTCTAGGCAAAAACGGGTAAAAATCTAATTTTCTTCTTCTTCAATCTAAGGGAGGATTTTTGTCGTGGGGGTGGAGAGTAGCAAGGAGGAAGAATTTACAGCCAGAGGGAAAATTCCTTCTAACATGTGACTCAACTAGACGAACAAAGGAACCATAGTTGCAAGTAATCTAGTATTTAGCCCAATTAAAACCTTTACTTTTTGTTTTTTCCCCCTTGCTTCAGTAAGGTTGTCTTCGAGTAGACTTAAGCAATACATGGGTAGAGTCTGAAAGGCAGTGGGGTGATTTTGCGCGGTGCTGCGTGCTGAGACGGCTGCATCGGTGTTTCAGCCCAGCAATAAATGTTTTCTGCCTTCAAGCTGAAGCTTAGTTAGCTTGGCTTATCTGGTGCTGCTGTAGCAACCATCAGTCTCCAGGCAACTGAGGCACATTGACCTCTTCATTGAACTGAGTGTAGCACTACTTCAATTTAGCTGCCTGAGACAATAGTAATAGTGTTGAATGTGGAAAAAAAAAAAAAGGAAAGAAAAAGAAAAAAAAAAAAGTGAAAATTTCTAGTCTGGATGCAATGGAAAGAATAAATAAAACATATTTAGATGAAGCTGGATGTTTAGGTTTGCCTTGAAAAAGATGTCAAGTTTACATGGTGTGTGCTTGGTTCCAAGCTGCAGAGTTCATTGCTGAGGCAGTCTCCTTACAGGCCTTGGGTGAAATGTGCAGCATCTTGCAAGCATTTTTCCACAGCAGTAATTCTGCTGCTGTAGGTGTTTCTGTTTTGTCACTTAAATAGCAAAGGCTATTGAGGTTTCTTTATCAGTGTTTGCGAATAAAGGACTGATTTCTTTATTGTTATTACTTCTGAAGTTACAGATGATATAGGTGATCTTGAAAGTAGCTACTTTTTTCACAGATCCGTTGTTAGTAGGGTCTGGCTTTCTTTGGAATACTCACTGGAAGACAATAGATTATTATATGGGTGTAGTGGGTTTGTTTCCTAATCAAGTCATTCTTTCTGCTGGTCAGTATGAGAGTGAAATTGTGGTTCCTGATATATAGGTTAATGTTCTTAAGGAAAACAGATTCTTGGGAAGGTATTGCTTCCACTGTCTATGTAGAGCACATACAGGCTAAGCGCTACGAACACAGAAGTAGATGGAGGATGGATGAAAAAACTTGAGGTAAAAGGGATTTGTGGTGAAATGATAGCTGTTTTCAGTGAGGTTTATGGGGAGGAGGAATCTCAGGGTTTTATCTCTGTAATGTCTCCTTGTTTTTTTAAAAAAACAACAGCAATGCAAAGTCCCAACCAACCAAACAAAAGAGACCTCTTAATGAGGTAGCATTCTACTAAGTTTTTGTACAAGTCTCTTTTTTTTTCTGACTAGTTTATAAATAAATAGATTTTAATTGGTTCAAATGTTGTATAATATCCAGCCTAGTTAACATGAAACAGATAAGTAAACTGGTAGCATAATTGAGGTTATAGCTTTTTCACATTGTTGGAAGATAGACCTTCTACCCATGTGGTGTTTAATGACTGGATGTGCCCTTGTTGTACACTGGGCAGAGGTATAAATCAGTTTCTGTAGGTGTGCCATTAATTTTTCATTTTGCCTTTCAAACCCCACTGTTCCCCAGTTGCATTCATTCATGCCCTTCTTGGAGAATATTTGAATGCTGCTGTTTGAAGGTTAGATGATTTCATTTCACTGAAGGATTTGTCCTTTTAATCAAAACAATTGATTCTTAAAGACAGTGTTTGATTATTTGCTTGTTCATAAGCAAGGGTCTTCATTACAGCTAGAAGTTTGAAGTATTTATTCTTTGCTAGTAATATATATGAATTACTGATGATGCGAATAATGTATCCATAGGATGAGTTTACATACCACATAAATAGTTTTCCTGACAGATTTTAATTATAACTTATATGGTTTGTAATTAATGCTCTTTTTGATTGAAAACTTGTTTTTTTTTTTTCTTCTAAGATATCACCAACCCTTTTTCTGATTTCATTTTAACTTTTCCAGCCTCCTAATTAAGCTTTTGAGGTAATTCTTTCATTCCAGCCAGTTAGTGAAAACAGTTAATTGTAAACTTGAACCTTGATTAGCTGTTTCGGAGAAAAAACAAACCAAAACACCACCAAAACTTTAAGGACTTCACAGTGCTTGTGCAGTAGTGGTGGCAGTATGGAATGGGTTATTGTTTTTAATACCAGTATTGCTTTTGTAGAATCAATGAGTAAAAGACTGCAGTGGATGTTTGGGGGTTGATTCACATTGATGCTGTATGTATGATAGTAGGTGATGTGAGCTATAGAAAGGATACTCTTTTCTTTCAGTCTTCAGTAGTGCTGTAGGCTGTTTTAGTCAAGAAGTCAATATAGTTTGCTTGAAAATTAATTATGCTCAACTTATAACTACGAAAGCCAAAATACAAATGAAAAAAGTATAAATGAAAGTATCTGTTTAGATTTAAAATACATAGAGTTTATCATGCTCCATTCTAATATTATTTTGTGTTGTACTCGGTGTTTTGAAGTCATATGATGTTTTTCAGAAGAAATGTGGAAACAGTATTTTATTAAGGATTTTATGTTCTCCTAAGTGAAGATAAAGATGGTACCAGAAGCACTGAAAGAATAAAAGGAAGCAATAGCATATTCTTCCAGTTGTATTGAATACCCAAGAAAAGCCAACTGTTACATGCTTCCCATAGTGTAACTGGCCTTAAAAATTCTAGGGATAAAAATCTCTTTCCTTCTCTTGTTCAAGTTAAGCTATGAAGAATAAGGCCACGTTGCTTTTGCTGCTGTTGCTTGATAGGCAGCTCTTTTCACTTCTCAAGAAGAGCAACTAATTTATAGATATTTATATTATCCATATTTTAGTATAATTATGTATATAGCAATAATATGTTTGAATATCTAAGCTCATTTAATTGCAACACAGGTTTTAATTTTGGTGTAGTACATTTTATTTCAGTAGTACATTGTTCAGGTAAGTGCAGCTTGCCTTTGACCCAAACACATCAGCTTAAGCTGACTTGTAGATGAAGTGTGCTGATGTTCACATTTGGTCTAGTGCCTGAATTTCCTTCTATTTTTCATGAAAATTCAATTGCATGGAAAACATTAGTAACATCTTCTCAAAAGTGTAGCAGGATAACCTGCAGAAAATTTAGCTTTAAACTTCATCTGCATCAAATATTTTATACTGTTTTCAGTAGTATTTGGCTGTAAGTAGTAGTTGTTGATGTCTGGTGCTTTTGATTCCTTTTCTTAGGGGTTAATAGGAACAAGGGATAGTCTTATGCTTTCTATCACAGGATGGTGCTGTGCTAAAGAACTTAGTATGATTGGTAAATGGTGTGACCCAAACCACATGAATCTGGTACTCATACTTCGAGGGATGTAGACAGCGCAGGGCTGATGATGTTCTAATTTTAAACAAGAAATAAAAATAACCTTTAAAATTACTGAGGACAAACAGGTATTGGCTGAAGTAGGTAATAATTAGGTGATGTGTCACTAACTGTAAAGCATCATCATTATATAACACAAAGCTGCAATACAGCAATGGCTATTTTTACAGATGTTGATTGGATATAAACTGATTAAGAAACCATCTTGGAATTGGTTGTTCTGGCCATCCTTGTTGTCCTATCATGAAGGGAGGAGAGTTCAGTAATGGTTTAACTACAATTAAATCCCTCCCCTTTCTTTATGGAGACTCAACTGTAGGCATTTCACCATTAGCCTAAACAATGGTTTTGAATATGTTAAGCCCCTAACAATTAGGGAGCAGTTTGGAGCATTGAATAATGTGGAATGATGCAATTGAACCTGACAGCTTCAACAGTCAGCCTACTCATGGGACCTGAAAGTTGTTCACACTTGGTTTCATCTCTCATCACACGCCAAGTATTAAAACCTTACTGGTGTGGAGCTGAGACAGAAATGAGGCCTGTTATCAGAAAATATTTCATAGCATAAAACTTGAAAAGAACAGTGGAGTAGGCATGCTCAAAGACTCGCAAATTTTTGAGGCCTAATCTAATTGCATACAGCTCAGTATTGTCTCATTTTTCTCCCCTTGGTTGTTTTTGCTTAAGGAACATGTAACTTTTGAAATGAAGAAACTGTTCCCCTGGAAGTTCAAGTAAATGTCAAATTATGAATGCAAATAGTTGTCAGCTTGGGGAACTTCATGGTCACACTGTTACAGTAAAATACCATTTTGGACTGATGCAAACAAATAGAAAACTATTTTAAATAATTCAGAGGATATTTATATATACCAATTAAATTTAGTTAACTTGCAGCGCTCATTCCTTAATTAGAAGAATGTAGTTGCACTTTCTTGCTGCAGAGGAAGTCCTTTTTAAGTATCAATCAAATAGCAATCATTTATTCTTATTGCACTTGGGCATTCTGTGAATTACAGTGTATCTGCCTTCCGTGCTGCTCTGCTGCTTATTGCTTTACTGATTTATTGAAGATGCCATAAATGAAAGCAGTGTATTACAGACCTCTACATGTGCTTAAAACCTTTTGCTAAAACCTTGTCAGGAAAATTTGCTCCCATTTCAAAATAAATACTTAGCAGTCTCTCTGTTTTAAGAGTTCATACATTTTGATTGTGTATTGTGTTGAGTGTTTAAATAGAATCGGTTGGAATAAAGAATGCTACAGCTTTAAAAGTTTGGCATTTTAGAACATGTTTCAGTCCTGTGACCTTAATAAGTATTGACAGGATGATTGCGCATTTTTAATAAATGCTTGCTACAGCTTGTTTCCACTGAGTGAAACATGAAGCTCCTATTTCACCTTTAAATAATGTAGCACTCCTCCACCTCTTCTACTTCCCTGTCAGATGAAGTCGTCACATACATAATAAAGCTTCAGGAATCTGTGCTTTTGTCGTTTTACATTGCCATTTTAAAAAAAGGTTTTAAGAAGATTTTTACTTCCCTCCGACTTACTCGAACAATTTTACTGATGTGACTTTTTCCCTTTCGAGTTGCACGATGACACTAGAACTTTGGTAGTTCCAACCTGTTGCAGGACACCTTTACTATTATGTTAATCAGGGGTTAAGTTTAGAGCGAACCACCACTTGTGAAAAAAAACTCGTGTTCCTAGATAATGTTTAAATCATGCTAAGTCTTTTGATCTGCTGTATCAACCCACTTAGCTAAGATTGTTTAATTCCTTTGATGTCTTTTGTTTTGTGATGTGATGGTTACTCAACAGACTTTAGCAACTCCTTTCAAGATACCTAGATACTTTTAGAAAGTTCTTTAAGCTATTTGGTCATGTTTCACTCAAATAACCATGTGTTCTCCCTGCTGATTATAGCTGCCCTGCCATAAGTTCATCCATAGTTGCTGTTGTGCAGTTTTAAGCAGCCTTGCAGTTAATTACTCAGAGTAACTATAGCAGCTTCTGTGTAAAACGTGAGCAGTACACTTACTAGAATTGAGAGAAATTTTATTAGAAATATTCTAAAATAAAACAGAAAGAAGACCTGGTGTTTATAGTTTTAAAAAAGTGCAGAAACTATTTTAGTATAATTCATAACTTCAATTTATTTAAATATAGTTTATATAGACTTTTTATTGCCAGTCTTGTCTCTTAGGGAAGCAAATAATAGTTGAATCTTGTAATATTTCGTTCTGTAGGGTTTCTTCAGTGAAAGGATTTGACAAAAAACTACCTTGTTTTTGAAGTTTGTTTTATTTTTGAGAGGAAAACAGCTGAATGTTTCTAGTGAATGATAATAGTTGAGTTGGAATCACACTATAGGTGTTTCTTAAAAAAAATAGCAGGAACTGTGCAATATTGCTGCCTTCATCAGTAAGTGTCACAGTACCAACACGTACTGGATTTCTGTAAGCTCTTATAGCTGGCTAGCTGGAAATTCCTGCATTATTTTTAAGACTTACCAAAAAATACAGATCAAATTGCACGTTTTGAGTAGAATTCAAGTGAAACTCTGGTTCCGTGTCTAGTGCTCTCGCACTTACCTTTTTAAAAGGGAAAAAGTCCTGATCATTGTACATAATTACTCGTGCCTTTTCCTAACTTCGTGACAGTAGAGAACTGCAAGTATCAGGCACAATTTCTCACCAGTATATAGTAAATAAAGCATCATTGAAAACAGTTGTGTGAATTCATAAAAGTCCATTCATCAAGTTTAATACGTTGGCCGAAAGCCAAAACTTAATGGTAGCGTGTGATTCTTTCCAGAGACATAGTTTATACTCTGTAATATTTTGCTGTAATAACCAGTATGTTTCCCCTGTCTCTTGTGTGCAGTTATACATGTCAAAATGTCCCACAAATTGAGTTCACCTTTTTTCAGTTTTCAAAAAAAAAAAAAGTTTCCGTTTTAAAAGTTGTTTACATTTTCTTAAAAGATTCATTTTAAAAGCAGTGGTCACTCAGGTTGTGTAGCATTGATTTTTTTAAAACACACACACACACACCCCCCCCTATATATATTGGTCTTTTCTTTGTTCTGAAATAAGGTTTTTTTATCAGTTGGGAAAATGCCTTTTTAATAAGAAGCTGTGCCTTTTTTTTTTCTTTGATTGCCTGTCTCTGCAACTCGGCATTTGACACAAATCTTTTCTTCGAAAGGGAAAAAGCATAAGCAGCCAAGGAAGAAGGTATTTTTATTGCGTTGGATTATGCAAGATTTTGGCCAGCCTCCTTAGCTTCATCTGTTTAAGGGTTCATTTTCGCTTGTTTGGCACAAGTCCCAGCAGAGACCTTCAGAATTGTGGTTAGCAACATGAATGAACACAAACTTTGGGAGCTCTTCAATAAGTAGAGCTGGCCAACTGCCAAAAATACAGTTCCTTATATGGGGTCAGGGCAAAGCTGTGATTCCGAGAGCCCCCTATTGTATAGAAAACATACTTGTAATGGCTGTTTGCGTTCTTTAAAATAAAAACAAAACAAAACAAAAAAACACCAGGCTTCCAAGTCTATCAAAATAGGAAGTAACAAAATAGTGTGCAGGTTTTACTAATGACGGAGTCGAGCAAAGGAAATATGGCTCTGTGTAGTTAAACTATAGAGCTGAAAGTTGGACCTTTTGACCTCCACAGCCGGCTTGTGATGTAAGGAACCTAAGCATTTGTGAGACATCTGTTGTCTACCTGCCCTTATTTTGTAAATGGTTTAATAAGATTAAATAATTAGTAGGATAACCACATGGTCGCCGTGCTATGAAGTCCTAGCGCTGAGTGCGTACTTCAGGACTGTGAGGAAGTCTGCCCATCTTGCTGCCCTGTTGTTGTTTTAAAATGCAATTTAGGTATTTTTGATATTTGTGACATTATTTTATTTATTTTCGTTAGAGGGTTTTTTCTTAACAGATCTTGCCAATGACAAGTAAAGCACACTTTAAAACCTGATATATTTTCACAGTACTGCTATTCTATTCTTTTACTCACAAATGGAAAGTAATATTTTTCTTTTAAATAATTTTTGTCTTTTTTTTTTTTTTAAAAAAGGCAGTTTAAAGAAAATTAATAATTGTGCGTTAGGAAGGCTTCTTTAAAACATATTTAGACTTTCTCCCTCTTAAAAAAAAAATTAAAAAAATAAATAAATGAAGTTTTAATTGATTCCTTGCAGGCAAACACCCTACCTGGATCTTCCCTCAGTCTGCCTCCATCCCACATGTACGGCAATAGGCTGAATCCAACCTCAGCAATGGCAGCACTCATAGCACAGTCTGAAAGCAGCCAAGCAGGTAAGCGTCCCGCTGCTGGTGACCAATGGGAGACTGTACAGATTTAAGTGGTTTGTTTAAAGATTATTAAAATGTTATTTCTGAACTCTGCTCAACATTTGGTTATTCAGTGTCTGCATAAAGTTGTTCTGTGTTGGAAGTAAATTAGTAAATTCTCAGTTGTCCTGCAGAACAGCTCAGGATTTACTTTTTTTTTTTCCCCTCTTCCCACCCCCCCCTCTTTTTTTTTTTTTCCTTTTTTTTTTTTTTTTTTGGTGTCTGAAATGTAAATGTTTAAGCAGAGCCATCAGCAGGCAGGAATGCAACAATGTCTCCTGTGACTTCTGTGATTGATGTGTTCAGTTCGGAGCTCTTTGCAAGGAGAGTAACACAGCTCTGGGCTTTGCCGTGAATAGTTTAAACCTTTATTTGCATAATTCATGAAATTGCATTACATACAACTTGGTGTGAAAGAGATCCCGTTAGAGAACTTCTGCAGCATTTAATAATCTTGTGAATATTTACCGATGGGCAATTTGTACCGTCGGCTCTCCTCGGCAGTTTTAATGAGCCGCTGGCTTTGCTTTGTTTCATTCCCTCCATAAGGATTTGTTGACATGTCGTAGTAGTCCTGCCTGTCTGGGGGAAGGGAAGGAGTTTAGCAGTTTACCAAGAATGGATCAGTCATGTCTTTGCCCTCCAAGAGGTCGGAGGTCGCTTGACTCAGAATAGGGGGAGGGCAACCTTGAAGGGGGCAGATAGGGTTATTTTATTGAGAGGCCATAGGGAAAATAACCCTTTTGAGTCCTTCCAAGCAAAACGTTTTCGTATATTTAATGAGGCCTTTTTTTGTTTGTTTTACTACCTTTTTAGCGAGGGACTTTCCTATCCTCCTGCTTATAAATAGGAATTAGTGAATTACACGCTTTCATAAAGTTTTCAGTTCATTTGCAGAGTAACGCGCGCTCGTCAGGCGGCGGCCGCGAGTTTAACGCGGTAGAGATTTTATGAGGTATTTTGGGATGCAAAGCGTTAAAAAAACACAGAGCATCAGGATTTGCTGTGATAAGCATACAGATTAGCTGTCCGCAGCTGTGATTCATTACTTTCACCGTACAAATTAAAAGTGGCTGAGGGGAGGGTACTGCAAATGCAAACCACGCTTCTGTGCTGTAAAACTGAAAGGAATGAAAGAAGTGAACATAATCCATGGCCTGGTACAGCCTCAGAAATGTGTAAGGACAACACCTTACACGCTACAGTTCAGCAATCTTAAACGAGTTACGTATTCGCTCCTCAGCAGTAACTGCAGATAGAAGTTGAGATTTGGGGCGGTTTTAAAATATCTACGGCGGCTTTAAAACTCTTATCTGAGAAGAGTCGATTTATCAGCTGTGAAATATTTACACTGCAGATCAAGATCTCGGAGATAATAGCCGCAGCCTTGCTGGCAGAGGAGGTTCACCCAGAGGAAGTCTCTCACCACGGTAAGCATTATTTACATTGGAGAGTGCAGGCAGAGGAAATGTTTGAAGATTGGGAAACTTCACCATCTTTTTACTAGTAATACCGAAGTGGTTTAAAAGCATATATATAATGTATGTATATACATACACATGTATACATACATTGATTTTTACAGAGATATATCAGTCTAAAAAAAAAGCCCTGATAGGTCCAGATAGCTTAAAAAAGTGCAGAAATTTACTTTTATATCAACTGAAATTAGGTTTACAAATGAAGGGCTTTACGTAAGGAGTGGAGACTTGCTTTAGGGGGACATATGTATCATTTAATGCACATGTACTACTTATCTCCACAGAGTTGTTACCATAATTGTATTTGTAGTTATATTTGCAAAAATTCCAAAATCCTGTGGACTTAAAAACTACAGTGATCACCAGGAATAAGATGGTCTGAGAAGTTAAATATCAGTTAAAATTTAAACAAGTATTTTCTTCCCTTTCTTTCACCATTTCAAACTATACAGCAGTTCTCTGTGGAAAAAAGTACTTTTTTTTGTTCTGCTGCAATTCACCTCTAGTACAGAAGCGTGACAGAGGAATTTGACTGAAATTGCATGATATTGTTTTAAAATACTTGCTGTTAATATATCAATATTGTGTTTTAAATACTTCAGCAATATTTTCCATGTACTTTGTTTTTAAGAGGCTTTATATTCCATACTAGATCCCATATGAATTAGTTTTTATAGTAGTATTACTGTTTTGTTTTGTTTTTTTACTGAAGAACTAACCATGGGGATTTTATCTTGAAAAGGGTCTTAGGTTAGCTAAAAAAATGGGAGTTATACAGATACAGCATTGTAACAATTAATTTGATTGTTATGGCATGTGTTTATTACAGTAACTTATAAATATCTCCAAATTAGATAATTTCATGTACATGCCTGCTGTTCTTGATCTTGCATTTTATTCCTTAATTAATCAGAAGACTTGTCAAATGGAGTTAAACTATCCATAATAATACTTAGGTGTTATTACCTAGTCATGAACTCTCTTTTAAGGTTTCTGATGCATGGTACTTCTAAAACAATAAATTACAAATTAGTTTAGGCTGTGTTCTCAGTATAAATACATATATTTACATTATCATGTGTGTCTGTATATTCATACGGAACATGTCTGTGTATATGCAGACAAGTAAGTTAATTTTGCAAAGGGAAATGCTCAACAACTGGGAAATTCCAGAAATTTTCATTATACATGAAGCAGTCATCTTACACATACATGGTATTTACAAGTTTACATTGTTGTCAGTACAAGCTTTAATCCCTTCTTAGTTAATATGCAAAGGCCTGGTCTCTGTACGATTTGCATTAGGCCATAGTTGTGTTCAGATTGTCTTAAGTATAATATTTAGGAAGCTAAACTTCTTACATGTGATGCTTCTACAGAACGTTCAGGGTATATACAGCCCAGTACTTAAAAGCTGGTCAAATTTCAGCTGGCTTTGATGGGGAGAGTGGAGGAGAACTGGATGACACAAAGGCCACCTCAGTCCACAGTCGCAGAGCTTCCTTCAGCGTGTGGAAGCTGTGGCACTATGCAGAGAGCAGCTGACTTCTGCTTGCCAGTACAGTTCTTCATCCTTAGCGTGGAAAGAAAATTTAGAAAACTTACCCATTCAATTAAATGCAGCAGTCAGCAAATTTCACCCTGGTTTGCAGGGTGAGAAAGATCACACGTTTGTCAGTGTTTCTAAAATGCGTAGGTAGCTCCCCACCCTCCCTGGTTAAAGAAGTAACGGACTCTGATTACTGACAAGAAGCTTTATAGTGAATAAAAAGCGAACTTACAAAAGTCTGCTATCTGAAAACTTTGCAACTCTGAATGTTACCTGCTTTATCTATTCAAATGATTTTTCTGCAAGTTTAGAGTATTCCCTTTGAAGCTTATGAGGGACATAAATAACAGCCTTCTCTGAAAGAACCATGGAATTTTCAAATAGTTGCTTAAAATAAAAACACTTGCAGAAACAATTGTTTGCTGTTGATGATGCAGCTGATTGCAGCTCTTTGGAGAATACATATGTGACTCATGAGCTGCATGGTCATTTAAATTTCATATTGCTAGATCTTTGTACTCCTATTTAACTGCAGCGTTTGATGTTTAAGCCGTCATAGTTAAAATTTTAATATATATGAGAAATATAAATATAGCTGGTAATGCGATCTATTTCTGCTTTGCAAAGGAATTGCTGCTTTTCCCAAGGTAGCACTTGAACCATTTTTACCCCATACTTAACCTTATCCTTAAAAATATGTTCTGTAATACCTGCACTGAAATACGCATGTATTATGCATGCCTGTATCTAAATGCAGAATTGCTTACAATTACTACTGCAAGAGTATGAATAGCTGTACCCCAAACTTACAAAAAACCCAAACAACTTGTGAAAGTCAGCAAGGTATGAAACGTGAGGCGAGGGATTTCCATCTCGGTGACAGCATCGGATCTGCACGCACAGCAACACGTTTAGAACCCCGTTGGAAATGATGAGCAAACACTATTTGGAACAAGGATTCAACCCTAGTGTACAGGAACCGTATCATGTCTGAGGCTTTCTTTCTACCTTTGTGCAATGGATAGGAAACAGTCCGAAGCCCAACAAGAATTTTGTTGGTGATTTATAATTCAAGCGTCGCAATCAGAGTAGCACTACGTGCCCTTCAGAAGCGTGCACACACAAACAAGTTGCTGAGGATGTTGCGTGGTGACTTTCTGTATTCGTTTGCAAGTTTTGGGTTGTCTTGTGTTTTGTGGCTTTTTTTTAAGCGTGTTGTTTGTGTGGGGTGCGGTACATCTGTTCAGAACGGTTCCGCATAAACCCTCCTCCTTATCACTTCAGTACATCCCGTAAACAAGGAGTTGTAAGGCCGTTTTTGCCCTGTCAGTGCTGAACTGTTAAATGCTGTTGAGTCATCATCCAAAAAACACAAACTCGGTTACCCATTCATCAGGGCTTTTACTTTAACAAGTGTTTTTCTTCTTCCATCCTGTATGCAAAAGGCGAATTATTTATAAATACTTAGCACAGCTCTTAAGTCACCTCCTTAAAGCCTTTTCTCATAAAAGTCGCTTTGCTCTGGTGCCTCCAAAATGCTTGGCAGTCATTAGGTAGCTAATGGGCTGTGACCATAGCTTATTAAGCTAATCATAATTAACACACTGATTTCCTGAGTTCTGTATGTTGTCCTGTCCTGGGACTGTGGTGGTGGTGTTGGTAAGTTTGCACTACATGTAGAACAGTACGGCTGTGATGCTGTGATGGCACCAGTAGTTACTACTTATTGTAATAACTAATATATAAAAACCTGAATCTCAGGTCACTGGAGTTGATTTAAACAAACAAGGAAACAAACAAAACCACCAACCAACTTTCAGTGGGCTTTGATCCTGTGTGAGGAAAGGGACTGTGCTTTTGCTCGCAGGTTAAATTTTGTCCCATCCGGTGCAAAAGGAGCTTTCTCACAGGAGCTGAGGGGTACCCGGCTTTCCCAGTGGCTGTGCGCTGTGTATTTAATTTTCTCCTGAATGAGAAAAGACACGGAGCAAAGGGATTATTCTTTGATCTGTGTGTGATCTTGAGTGAAAAAGGAAGTACATTAAGTGTGCACAGGACAGACAGAGAATAACTTCAACTCTCATTGTGTCCCTTGTGAAGTAGTATTTTCATGTAGTCCATCAAAAATCTAGTTTTACACCATTCCTTTTAGAACAAGCTGTGCAGTGGGATTACATATGACCTTCTACGTGGAAGTACCATTACTGTGCTGATTTTAATAAATTGTTTATTTTCTTAGTTTTCTCTTGGAAAATTGTAGTGTTTGGTTGTTGTTGTTTTATGTGTGTTGGGGTTTGCGGGTTTTTTATGGCAGGTGCTGTATGTATCTGTATACAGTGGCTTGTGGCTGTACAAGTCTGTGTTGTATAACTTAATACTGACAAAGAGCACTGTGTTATGTTAGTCTGTATGCAGGAAGAGGTTATGTGCTTCATCAGTATAAATTCTTGTGCTGGGAAATACTACATCTTCCTTTTATTAAAGCCTTCACAGTGAGAACCAGTAGTTCTTAGTGATTTTGGTGAGTTAAGTTTGTCTTGGAAATGTAAGATATGTAGGTGCTAAGGGCTGATGTAAGGTAAGAAGCAGCCTTTTTACTAATACATCCCTTCTACCCGTTTCTTTAAACAACAAATTGCAATATTTTCAACAGATCCCCTGTAAGCAGCTTGCAGATTCGCTATGATCAATCAGGGAACAGTTGTGGGGAAAATTTGCCCCCAGTAGCAGCCAGCATAGAACAGCTCCTGGAGAGGCAATGGAGTGAAGGACAACAGTTCTTATTAGAGCAAGGCACCCCTAGTGACAGTAAGTACTCACACACTGTTTATTACTGCTTTTCTTAACTGTGTTATTCAGAACTGCTATTCACTGCTTGTCCAAGAATTAAAAAAATACATATTTTTTCTGCTGTGAATAGAAATATAAACTGTAATATATAATTGCAATGTAGTTCTTAATGCAGCGTGTGGCTTCAGTAGATTACGAGAGACTTCTCTATAATCATCTGCTTTTTTATGGCTGGAGAAATTGTCATTCAAGAGGAAGTGACTCGCAAACCCAGCTGGTTAGTTGCAGAGTTGGGAAATGAATTCTGGACTCTGAGATCCACTCCTGTAAATAGTACAGCACAGCTCCCCAGTTTGCTTTGTATCGTGTGGTATCAATTGCCACAATAATTTTTCATCATTAAGTTTTTCATTTTTGAACTCTACACTGCCTACTTCTGTTGCTGTTCTAAAAAAAATATTTACAAAGGTTAGGCAGGTGTCCTACTGGGCTTTCCTATCTTCATTATATTCCGTGTTTCTCGTGAAATTCTCAAAGCAAACAAATCATTGTTTCCTCAAGTTATGTTTAATAGAGTGGAATAGTCCAAGAATGGATATGTTAAAAGCGTTAGGTGACGAGTAGATGATGTACATCTCCATATTCAGTAATATATCAGTATGAAAGACAGTGATTTAATACACATAATTTGTATTTATTTTTCAATGCCAGGTTAGGGTTTCTGTTTTATTTTACAGAACATACTGTTCTTCTTGTTGGTAGTGTAAAGTGGTATCTAGTTGGTATTTTTATGAATGGTATTCTGACAAAAATGCTAATTGTGAGGAAATTCATGCAGGGATAATCCTTTAAACATGATAGCTGGAGGACAGGTTTAGCTAAGTCTTATTGCATCTCATTTGGGCTCACTGAGGGTTCCTTTGTATGTTCTTGAAGAGGAGGGATAAAAGCTAAATCCTTGGGAAATGACCAGATGTGCCTATACCAGTAGACTTATGTCTGTAGTAGGCCCAGAGGTCATGTTAAACAAATACAATTTAGAATTAAAGAAAAAAATGGCTATCCCTGTGGCTTTACAGTCACACTCTACTACTAGTTGGGAAATCCAAGTTCTGAAATGAAATCGGAGTTTGAGAAAACCGTGCTTGGTAAAAATCAGATTAGTACAGAAGATGATGCCCTTTTTCTGGGGGAAGGGGAAGGAAAAAAAAAAAAAGAAAAAGAAGAAAAAAAAACAAAAAACCCTGGGGGGGGGCGGGGGTGGTAAGTGCAGTGCTCAGACAGTGCTCCCTGCTGGGTGATTTGTAGATCGCCACTCGAAGCAAATAGGAGCTCCCGCTCCCAGCAGGGCGTGTCGGGATAACTCCGCGTTGGGTGAGTTTCCCATTGTTTCTGTGAGTGTGCGATGCGCTGTGCGAGGCACTACAGCGGGAGAAACTCCCTTTTGGCAGCCTTGCTTGTTTACACATTAAAGTGTTTGGTTGGTGGTGTCGTTGGTTGAATTCGTGTTTGTCAAAATTCTCCCGCTTAGACAACGGTTACAGTTTCTGACACTGCAGCTGAAACGGATTTTTCCCAACTATGCAATTAACCCTTGCCACTAAAACACTACTGTTTTTCTGGTCTGATATGGGGATAAGTTACCGTGTACTGCTGTTTGTTTAAAATGAACATCAGCCCTGATGATGCAACTTCATCTGTATTTAAGCCAGGGTGGAGATACGTTGCAAAATTACTATCACATGCTGCACGCTTCTCTCGGCGCTTTAAATTGCACAAAATTGATCCTGAACCTTTCCACTTACAGTCAAATTTCTGTAATGGATCTCTCAGTAATAATTATTTACATTTACATATGTGACTTAATGCTAGTTTTAAACTAAATACAGAGATTAGAAAAAAAAAAGAATATGTTACTGTTCTTTGACTGTGGTCCTGAAAGACAACATATGCGTTTTTACCTTAGTTTTAGGAATGCTTAAATCATTACACCAACTTCAGGTTGAAAACAGGCGGTTAGAAGAGCAGATCAAGAACCTGACCGCCAAGAAGGAGCGGCTTCAGCTACTCAATGCACAACTTTCGGTGCCCTTCCCAACCATAACTTCAAACCCTAGCCCTTCTCATCAAGTACATGCCTTTCCAGTACAAGCAGGTAAGTTGAGGGTTTTAAAGCGTCGGAAGTAATTCAGACGTGTGTTGATATGAAATAACTGTTTCGTCCACGTGTGCCATCGATGGGAGATGCAAGTGCATGGAGGATGAATACAGTCCAAGAATTTGTTGATGTGTTTAAATGTTTGAAAGTCAATTGTAAGTTTTATATGAATTGCTGCTTGTCACAGTGGAGTTTCCTTTTTACTTCAGCCTGAAATACATCTCTTTGAATCTCCATTCACCAATTACTTAGTTAATGTAATTGCTAATAGTAAAATTTTAAGGTCGACTTTACATTTTCTATGTTTACCTTTGACATTATTTTGAAATAATTTATTCTGGATCCTTTTATATGTTATAGAAATTTAACCACTGTGTGTTTTGGGTTTGGTGTTTTTTTTTTATAATTACTTCAGCACCTAGCACTGATTCCTTGAACAGCAGTAAAAGCCCTCATCTGGGAAACAGTTTTTTACCGGATAATTCTCTCCCTGTATTAAATCAGGTAATTTTTATTTGTTTCTTCTAAACTTAAACTTGTAATGAGTTAACTCCTCATAGTCCTTGCATTGTGCTGTTTAGGTGAAATTTTATGCAGCTGAGGGGGTTTTGCTGTTTGTTTTTACACCAGGAGATAACCTCCAGCGGACAAAGCACCAGCAGTTCATCAGCTCTTTCCACTCCACCACCTGCTGGGCAGAGTCCAGCTCAGCAAGGCTCAGGAGTCACAGGAGTTCAACAGGTCAATGGTGTGACAGTGGGGGCACTAGCTAGTGGTATGCAGACTGTAACCTCCACCATTCCTGCAGTGCCTGGTGTGGGTGGAATAATTGGAGCGCTGCCAGCCAGCCAGCTGGCAATCAATGGAATTGTAGGGGCTTTAAATGGGGTAATTCAGACCCCAGCCACGATATCGCAGAACCCTTCTCCTCTCGCTCACCCCGCCGTGCCGCCCAACGCAACGCATCCTCTGCCCACCACCTTAAACAACAGGTAAGAGTTTGCTGATTTTATGTTTTTCCCTACAGTGCCTGCTGTTCTTCAGGTTAGAGAGACTAGTTTTTTTTAACCATCTTACTCAAAAGGGACCGTTTCTTCCTTCGCCCGTAGTTGCCAAACTAGGCTCTGCTCCTGAGCCGTGAATGAAAGCAAGAAGCCATATAAGGGAAGCACATATAATCAAGTCACAGAAAAGGTGTTTTCTGTTTAGCTTTTGGGAATCTTAGTGTCCATTTATTCCTGCTTTTTAATCAAGTGACATTCCCAAACAAATGTAATTATGTAAGTGAGCTTCAGCTCTTTTTTAGTGGTTCAGAAAGTGGTATTCTTTGTCCTGCCAGTCGTTCTTTCAGGATTAAAGGAGCACTGCAAAAGCTGCCATTTGGTGCAGTAAGGAGTGGGGGAGGGGAAGAATGAGAACAGTACAGGGTCATATAAGTAAAGATGTAATAGGCATAACTAACAGGAGTCATAATATAGTTGTATGGTGGTGTCAGTTCTCTGCCTCTGACTCCAAAGACAATAAAATGAGTTCTTCAGTTGGTGTTCCTGGGGGCTTTTAAATGTATTAAAAGATGGTCGCTTGAGTACTTCCAGCAGCCCTTCCCTAACCCAGGTATCCTCAGTAGCATAAACTGCTGCTGACTGAGCTGCAAAGCAAATGGGTAACAAAGGGAGACAGCTGCTTTTCAGGGAGGGGAATGGGCTGCTTGCTCTGGAAGTATTTTGGGATAGAGGAGAGCCTGGGCTAACTCATTCTCCCTCCTCCCCTTCCCCCACTGCTTTTATTGTCCCTCGCTCAGGAAGGAGAGTTGCGGTGAAATAAGGAGATAGAAATGCCTGCAAATAGAGAGTGGATTACTTGTCTTTTAAGTAGAGTTTATTTTTGGAGATTATGGTGGATTACCCACCAAAAAAGGCAGATGTGATTGGAATGATGCATGGGATCCCTGGTTTTGTAGCTTCTCTTGCCAGTTTCTTTCCTTGCTGTTCATTTGGCAGCTCCTGAGTATTTGTGTACCGCGAATATTGTGTGGTATTGCTTCAACAGGCTCATCAAACCTGATCCCTTCAGATATATCCTGTTGTTTTGATGGGCTGTGATGTTTTTACTGAGGAGGTTACATACCTCAGTTTCCATCATATAGAAACGTAACATTTTGTAGGTGAAACAAAACACATTTCATTAATGGAAATTCATCTTCTTTCTTGAGTATCAGAGGTCTACTGAAAACACAAGAATTTTGTGTTACTCTCCCCAAAAGTGTGAGGAGTGAGAAATCCTATACAAAACCATTAGTATTAACCAGTTGTAGAATACTTCCCACTTCCAGGTAATGCCAAAATATACCAGTCGTGCTGCTGTTTTCTCATATGATTTTGTTAATACACAAATAATTTCAGAAAATTTGGGATTTTTTTCTCTTTTTTTTTTCTTTCTATATTCATCTTAACTGCTGTAACTCTTGAGTGTGTAGTAGACTAGACTAGTTGATGCAGAATATTGCAGCTTGTATACTGTTCATAAGCTCTCAGTCTAACTTTTAGCATAGCCTGGAATACTCCAATGATTCACTATTTTCTGCTACACCAAGCTCATGATGTACAACTCTGTCAGCATTGCCATTTCTCTCTTGCTGTCCTTGCACAATCTTTCTGCACGGCTCCCTCAATAATGCTCATTTAAAATGGATGTTTATATGAAATCTAAAAGTGCACTTTTCACAAAATTCTCTGCTTTACTGAGCTCATCCAGATGATTTGCTGGGCTCCCTTCCTTTTGAGGTGTTTCACAATTGCCTGTTTTCTGTGAGTTTTCAGTATTTCTAGCTGTATAGTTAGGAGGACAAAAGTTCAGGCCAAGCAAGCGCTAATGCTAATTAGTGCTAATGATTCTAGTAGTGACATGTACATTCCTCATTCCTCTTTCTTCCATTAGAAATGATGAGGTGAAAAATATGAAAAAACTGCTCTGTTACTGGAACAAAATGGTGAAATGGTTCTGGGATGACTTCTAATGAAGAAAAAATAGTATTTTCCACCAGCTGAAATTGTTGGTTCTGGAACCATACGGGACAGCGTTTGGTGCCGCAGCTCTCGAGTGCGGTGCTGTTTCAGTGGCAGCTCGGGGGCTGGAGTTTAGTGTTGCATTCCTCTGGTTATCACTGCTCTGGCTGTGTCAGTGGGAAGGGTAAATGGTGGTGAGCAGAGGCAGGCGGGGAGGTTTGGTACCCTGCTGTTGCAAGCTCTCCAAACCTGGCTGCACCGCACGGGGAGTGATGAAGTTTGGAGGGAGGTTAAATCGGTATTTGCAAGACTATGGAAAGCCACGTGAGATCTCAGCCCTACTTTCTGTCTTTTGTGTATTGTTCTGCAATTAAAAGACTTACCAGATGTTCCTATAAGTTGCTACTTACAGAAACTTCCCAAGCATCAGAATCTATTTGGACAGTTTTATGTGGAAAACAGCCAGGTTGTTTACCAGTACAGGAGGACTTTTTAATGCACATTGTCCTTATTTATGTGAGCTCTTTAACTGGGGGACACAGAGAGGTGAGAAAACACTGATTATCACACTGCTGTTTGAGAGTTTCAAATTGTAGGTAAAAGAGCTCACGTTCATTCCACAGAGTAAAATAGTGGATCCTTTCCTGGGAAAAAGATGGCTTAATACAGATTGCTAGCAACTGGGAGATTGATTTCAGAAAAAGATAGGATTGTTTCTTTATGTTCTTGCAACCAGAGAAGACTGCAGGATGGAGAGTTTCAGACTGATCATATACCTTTTAATGAGGAGGTAAAAAGAATTAAATTTACATTCCAACCTGCTCTGGTTTAAAGAAAGCTCTGTGGTGAAATCCAGTGAACAGCCTCTTCTGGGAAGCTTGGGAGCTGCAGCGTTTTGTCTTCTGTAGTTAGGTTTTGTTTCTAGACACTTAGATTCCAGCTGCTGGCTGAGGATATTTTCTTTCATGTGCCAATGCAGAGCAAGAGAGGAAGGCAGAGCATATAAAGAGAAGGGGGGAACAACAACCAAAAAAAGAAGTGCAAAGGCCAAAGATGATATAGGAAAAAAGAAAGAATGGGATAAAAGAAGGAAAATAATAGTGAAGAAAATTAATTCCTGTATAGCCAAATACAGAAAAAGTGAGGTAAAAAGAGAATGAGGAAATAAAGGTGATATTAGTCAGGCTGAAGGTACATATTTTTTTGCAATTGTTACAGATATTTTTGATACAACTGAATTTTAAAGCTGCTTGAGTTTAAAGAATGTGTTAAATTTACTTCAGAATTAATGGAAGGAATTCAATTAATTGATGATGTCATCATTTGAAAGTCAAACACGTTGACAGTTCTAGCTGATGTCAGGTCTTGAGTTTTGCAGTTGTAGCTCAGGAGGAAAATGTAGGAGTTTCCTTGGGTAGGTGAAGTGTCATCCCTGCTTTCATCAACAATCCAACACTGCTAGCAGTTGGACATTGCCATTCTGTTTGTGCCCTGCTATCTTGTGTTCCACCGTGTTCAATCCCTGGTGTGTGTGCCCCTGCAATAGGACGTTTCACAAAGCCATACAATACACGGGGAAAACAGCAGAGCAAGAAGAGTCAGAGGCAAAGGGGCTTGCATGTGACAAGGTCAGTAGAATTGATTTCTTGGCTAGGGAACAAGACCATTGACAAGAGGTTTGAGAACCAGGACAGTGGTAGAAGTGATAGTAATGAATATCATGAAGGAGATGATGGGAAATCAGAGAATTGTTTAGGCTGGAAAAACCTTTTTAAGATTTTTGAGTCCAACGGTAAACCCAGAACTGCAGAGTCACACTGAACCACATCCTTCAGAGCAACAGCTATGTGTCTTCTAAATACCTCCACTGCTTCCCTGGGCAGCCTGTTCCAGGGCTTAATAACCCTTTCAGTGAAGAAGTTTTTCTTAATATCCAACCTAAACCTTCCCTGGTGCAATTTGAGGCCATTTCCTCTTGTCCTGTCACTTGTTACATGGGAGAACAGACCAACTCCCACCTCATTATAACCTCTTTCAGGTAGTTGTGGAGAGTGGTAAGGTCTCACCTCAGCCTCCTTTTCTCCAGGCTAAACAACCCCAGCTCCCTCAGCAACTCCTCATGAGACTTGTGCTCAAGAGCCTTCACCAGCTTCACTGCCCTTCTTTGGGCACCCTGCAGCACCTCAGTGTCCACCTTGTAGTGAGGGGCCCCAAAATGAACCCAGTGTTTGATGTGCAGTCTCGCCAGTGCTGCATACAGGGGGACAATCATGTCCCTGGTCCTGCTGGACACACTGTTTTCGGTACAGGCCAGGTTGTCGTTGGCCTTCTTGGCCATCTGAGCAAACTGGTGGCTCATGTTCAGCCAGCTGTCCACCAGCACCCCCAGCTCCTTTTCCACCAGGCAGCTTTCCCGCCACTCCTCCCCGAGCCTGGAGCATTGCCTGGGGTTGTTGTGACCCAAGTGCAGGACCTGGCACTTGGCCTTGCTGAAACTCATACCATTAACATTGGCCCATCAATCCAGCCTGTCCAGATCCCTCTGTAGAGCCTTCCTACCCTCGAGGATGGCAAGACATCCACCTAACTTGGTGTCATCTGCAAAGTTAGTGAGGGTGCCCTCAATTCTCTCATCCAGATCATTGACGAAGATATTAAACAGGACTGGCCCCAGTACTGAGCCCTGGGGGACACCACTTGTGACTGGCTGCCAACTGGATTTAACTTCATTCACCACAACTTTTTAGGTCTGGCCATTGGGGCAGTTTTTCCCCAGCGAAGCGTATGCACAGCCAAGCCATGAGCCGCTTCTCCAGGAGGCTGCTGGGGGAAACATTGTCCAAGGCTTTACTAAAGGCCAGTTAACCAACATCCACAGCCCTGCCCTCATTTACTACGTGGGTCACCTTCTCGTAGAAGATGAGATTAGTCAAGCAGGAGCTGCCTTTCCACAAACTCATGCTGACTGGGCCTGATCCAATAGTTGTCCCATATGTGTCTCATGATGGTACTCAAGATGATCTGCTCCATGACCTTCCCTGGCACCGAAGTCAGACCGGTAGGCCCATAGTTCCCCCGATCCTCCTTCCAGCCCTTCTTGTAGATGGGCTAATCTCCAGTTCACTGGAACCTCCCTGGTTTGCCAAGACCACTGGTAAATGATGGCAAGGGGCTTGTTGAGCACTTCTGCCAGCTCCCTCAGTACCTCTGGGTGTATCCCAGCTGGGCCCATAGACGGAGATTGCCCAGTTCCTGTAGGAAGTGCAGCCCAGCCTGTTTCCCAGGGCACTGCAGCCAGCGAGTATGAAACAGTTTGTGTGCTGCTTGCCCTGTCCCAGCAGCAGAGAACGGTGATGCTGGGGGTATTTTCATCCTGGCTGGTTAATACAAAGTAATCTTAGAGTGATGATGGAGCCAGGCTGCTGTGTGCTGGGTACTGTAGAAAGGCAAGATTATGATGTCCTGGTGAGCTACATGATTGTAGCCTAACTGTGTGGGTTTGTGGCTGATTTAAGTTAACTCCTTACAACCAATCCCAGCTAGCAATCCCGCTGTCCTGTTGGTCACTGTACACACACCTTCTTGCTGGTACTAGTGCTTGTGCACACGGTAACCTCAGCTACAGCAGGAGGTCCTCTCTGGCTGTGTTTTTAAAGGCTTCGGTTTCAGCTCAGTTTCTGAGCTGCAGCTCCTTGAGAAGAGCCAGTGCAGGGGGTGGGGACAGAACCCTACAGCTGCAAGGGAAATAGCCTTTCAAGAGCAGGGTAAACCTATTGTAAAACTACACCTTAATAATTCCGTGGGTGTTTTGAACTAGTAAAAGCTAACACTGGTATCGAAAGAGTAAATGCAGTGGCCTTCCTGGTCTTCTGTTCCAAAACCTCCCCAGTTCGTGCTCTTGGTCGTGCACGTGAACTGGTATAGCTGAAGAAAGCTTTTATTTCCAGACCAGTTGTCAGCTGGATCAGTTCCCTGCCCAATTTTCTAGATAGCTGCAGAAAATTTTATATGGGCATGAAACTAGAGCCTGGGAGCTCAGTAGCAGGCAAGTAGAGAGGCAGCCTGCTCCGCTCCACCGCAGCCTCAGCTGGACCACTTCAAGGCCGAGCGTGTTTGCCAAATTCCAGACAAGTCACAGGCAGCAGAGGAATGGTAATTATCATCTGAGTTTAAATAGTGTGCACGTAACAGGCACACGTTACAGGCAAGGTTTGCTGTTGCTCAGCATAAATAAGATGGGGGGGTGGTAATGCCTAGGTATGTGTCAAAACAATGCAGCTGGACAGCCAGACAGTTTAATATGTGACACTGTGCAATCAAAATGCTAACTAAGAACTGTCTATTTATATACAACTTTTATTTGCTTCAATGGAAAGCTGAAGTAAAAAGTTCCCATAGTTTGATCTAAACCCCAGTGTTACCTTGTCAAACCCTACAGTGCCTCGGGACTAGGATTACTTCCTGACCAACAGAGACAACTTCTACTCCATCAACAGCACCAGCAATTTCAGCAATTACTAAGTACCCAGCAACTCACATCAGTAAGTTTTCCAGTTAATTATGATTAATTCCTCCATTGTAGTCTAAGCACGGATAAATTAAGTGCTAGAAATGCGTTTAACTTGCTATTGCAGATTTTGATGATCTTTTAGTTGTTTTAGTGTTCAACCTTTTTGGATGATAGCTGTGCTGAATGACAGGCTGTCTTTGGGCTGTGTGTGGTGCTGGAGTAACGGCTTCAGAGCGCCTTCCATCCCATGGTGGGGACCATGTAAGGATTCTAACAGCACCCTCAGCTGTTGTCTCTGATTCCACTAGGACTCTAGCAAAAGGTTTTTGGGGGTCATCTCATGAGCTGTCTTCACTCTGCTTTGCAGTATTCATGCAGGCCATTAGGTAACTGGTGTAACTGTATTGTTAATGGTGTAGTTTTAGTGTTTTGACAAGCACGGTTGGATGTTCCTCTCAGGTATGGTTTTGCTGATAGAGGCCTGACAAAGCTAGCAGGCTTAGGTGGACTTCTGCTGAACTACTTACAGGCACTTTCCTCCCTTTCCCACAGTCTTGTGAAACTTCACTAGCGTAACCTAAATTAGCTGGGATCAGGTTAAGGGTTGCACTGACTGAAGATCTGGATAAGCAAGAACCCAGGGAGGAGCTATTTTAAAGTAACTAATTCTTGATTTCTTTTTATGTTTTCTGCCCTCTGCTCATAATACTCAAGGAACAACATCAGGCCCTTTTGTATCAATTAGTACAGCAACAACATCACCACCACCAACACCACCAGTCTGAAGTACAGCAATTGCAGATCACTGGAGGAGCACAGATACCCATGAACAGCTTGCTTTCAGGCACCCAGGCCTCCCCACTTAACGCAGCTACAACCAACCCATTCCTTACAATTCATGGAGATAACGCAGCTCAGAAGGTGACAGTAAGTATATTTCTCACCTCATTTTCCATGTAGTGCCCCCAGGAGGTACTAAAAGACAAGCCAGTTCTGTGTCTGTATTCACAATTCAAGGATGGTAGATTTTAAAATTTAATTGCAGCCCAAGGCTCAAGAAAAATAATGAGGTTCAAAACTCTGTGAACTTGCAGACACTTAGACCTGACCTGTCTGCTGCACACTCCTGCTGCCCTGCATCAGGACACCAATCCAGTGACCTTTGCCTTCCTCTTGTAATTACAACTGCAGCCCCAGTCCTCCTTACCCCACCTTTGTGGCCACTATTTTGTAGATCATTCCTTTCCTCGCCTTACTTCAAGAGTTAGTCCTGGCCAGGCCTTGGGCACTGGGGAGCTACAGAGCTCAGGTGATGACTTGACAGATGAGGAGCCCCTGGATGGGAAGGTGAAATACCTACTGGGGGCAGGGGTTGTGTGTATCTTGGTTCCGACGTGGGAAGTGGTGGCTGTACACTGGGAGGCTGAGCGACTCCTTCACTTGGGAGAGAAAGAAACCTTTCCTAGACAGAGGAGGAAACAAGACATTTTTTCTGGCACAGATGTTCCATTGTCTTCAGCATTTGCCTGTAACCTCCATCCCCAAAGACAGGAATTCGTTCTTGAAGGAGTCAGAGAATAGACTGCATTCTTTAAGGGTCATACAGTTGAGAGGATGAAGGGAAGGAGCTTGTAAAAACAAAGGATGAGTAGAGCGGGAAGACAAAGTTCCAGTAGTCCTTGGAGAAGACATCAAATGGCAGCGGTAGTGAAAAAAGGGAAGTTTGTCTGCAACAGCAGGTGGGAGTTTGGGGCTAGACATTGGTCCCCTCCCTGCTCCCCCCTTCAAAGCCTCCAGCTACTTCAGGGGCACAGTGGTGGAGAAGGCCTCAGGTGGCTGGGCTTTCATTGTACTTCCCAAACATAAGGTGAGACACAAAAGCTAAGTGATGAATTTTCAGGAGTTTTCCTGAAAACAGTTCCTGTCTATTCAAAAATAAGAGCGGTTACTTTTATTAAGCTTTGTGGGTGGTGTTCTCACTTCCCAGTTTGCTCTGTTGCCGTGGTGGTGCAACTGGACTGCAGCCTGCAGGACTCGGGTACCAGGTCACGGACTGTCAGCAGAAGCGCTCTTACCACAGGGGCTTGCTCCCTGGCTTGCCTTCATTTAGAAGTGTTTACAAGGTGTTCTAGGATGTTTAAAATTAATCTCCTCTCATTTTTCTACAGTCTATTAGTGAAGGGAATGCAGACCCTATATTTGGTTTGCACAGAACAAACTCTTCCCTCGGTGACCTTACGCTGGCTTTTGTGCGAGGGCCGTGGCTGGGCCTGGGCAGCGTGACCGGGCAGGCAGCAGGTTTTACAGAGAGGCTGCTGCAGGTTCAGGTTTTGTTCTTATAACAGTTTGCTGTAAACAGTTCCAGGAACGGTTGGAACATCTTTCAAATAAGCCCTTTAAAAAGAAATCTTTCAGAATTGTTTTGTTGGGTTTTTTTTTTTAAATTATTTTTAAATTTTTTGAAGGTTAGAATTGAGACAGATTGCAGGGGGTTGTTGAGCTATTTTAATCCAAAAGGGATTCTTAACAAATGATCTATTTGCAGAAAGTTTGACTGTTTTAATCTCATTTCCTGTTGGACCAGGTTTTCATGCATTGCTGAATGCTCAGTGACTAATGATAGAAAGTTTTTTACTTGGCCCTGTTCAATACTTGCAGGAAATGTCTTTGTAGCAATTTATGAAAGAAAGGTAATTGTGACAGCAGCAAAATGGAAATTCTATTTCTATCTGAAGTGTAGATTTCAGCCTCTTCAGTGGGGGAACTGTAGCAGAGGTCACTGGGTATTTGTCTTGACCATCGTGTGTTTCTAAGGAGAGACCAACAGCCAGGAACTGCAAACCTCGTTGGAATGAAAGCAGAAGCAAACTGGTGTTTTCTCCTGGGGGTTGTGATGACCTTAGGATGAGTTGCTTCAGTGTAGGACTACACTTCTAATTATTCTTTCCTGCTTTTTATTCCGCAATGCACGCTTATTATTTACAGTGCAGTATTTACTGTTTAGATCGCTCTGGTAAATGTACCTCATCTCTTCTGTCATTTGTGTGACTTGAAGTTTACTTAACTCTCTATTTTATCACCTGAGTTTTAGAAGTATTTTCTCTTGCACAGAGGCTCAACGATAAAGCTGGACCAGTTGCATCAGAGAAGAGTTGACATTTGAATGGTACTTGAGAACTGCGTGTCCTGCTGTTATAGCACTTCCTCGGGCTGCCAACTGCAGTTTGCCTCTCTGCTGATAGAAGAAATGCAACAAGGAACTCTTACTGCACAGCAAAAGGTTCATGATTTTCATAAGGATATTTTTGGTAGGCTTTCACTTGTCTTCTTGTTGCACTAAAATGGATGTACTTTTTAATGTTCCAGACTGTGAAGTAGATCAAACTCTGCAAACCATAATCATTTGGTCAATAGGATGGTACTAAGTACAAAATCAACCGTAGAAAAGCATATACCTGACTCTCTGGTTCTGATCCTATACATTTAAAGGCTGTTAAACTGTCTCCAGCCACGCATTGCTTTGGTTTCAGAGCAATAGTTTGAAAAACCAAACCACCCCAAACCCCGGCCGGTCTGATCTTCTGCTGCACTTGCAATATAACCTTGTAGACTAAGCTTGTAATGGCAGCTGGGACTTGCTGTTTGTCGTTTCTTTTTTACACACCTGTTTTGAAGCCCGACTCATAAGGGAATCCACTTCTGAACTTTTTATTCCTTTAAATTCCTGTTGTTATATAGTGGGAGATTTTTCCTGAGTAAGAATTACAGTATGGAATCCAAAGTTGATTAATTTTGGTGTAGGTTTTAGAGGTTTTTAAAAGGAACCGGTTTGGTTCCAGTGACAGTTTTCTTACCAGATGAGCAGGCCACGCTGGGAGCAGGCGGTGTAGTGCGTGGCCTCATCCAAGTGCCTGTTGCTACCTCCACTTTGTCGAAATGGCTGCAGCCAGCTGCTCATGCACTAGACGTGTCCTTGTCGGCAGAGGGAATATTCTGCGTCGCACCAGCAGCCTCCTTGTTCTGCCTTTACTAGAGGTGTTTATACCACTGTAGATAGCTCAGGCAGATTGTTACCTGGGTCGCTTTTCACTAATAAATTACCAAAAAAGTGAGTTCCTATTTCCCACTACAATTTAGCAGTGGTTGAAAGGGGTGAACTTGCGTTCCAACACTTGGGACAGTAGCTAATGTCACGGCCCGAGCCTATGCAGTAGGGTGGACAGTTCGGAGGGGGGCAATGACCACTAATCAAGAGTAAGGTGGGAATTATTAGAGGAAAAGACCCAGCTGTAATTAGACCTCCACTGTGTACTTATTTGGAAGAACATGTTAATTCTGCAATATGTTTCTTAGTTAAACATTGCACAGTTCTTACCTCATTTCTGTAAATAAAGTTTTGTGAATCTGTTTTGTATTGTGAAGAATTCATAAGAAAACATTGATATTTTGATTTGTAATATTTCTAATTAGTAGATTTAATTGAAAAAAGTAAAAATAATTTATTTTTATATGTTCTGGGGAATTTTTTTAAAAAGCCACAAATCACTTTTGTAGATACTTTACAAAAGTAAACCAGTGGTTTATTTTACTTACTCAACCCGCTGGTGGATATTCTGTAACAATTTGTACAAAAGGTAAGATGAAAATGTGCTGTTATTTTGACTAGATGTAAAATTCCAAGTGTATGAAAAGATATGTACAAAGCTTTTGTTAATAAACTTTAATAATGTTTACAGTTGTAGACTGCTTGTGTGAACCTCAGGCTCCTAGGAGGAGGGAGTATTTCTGTTTACATCCCGGGCCAGGAAGGAGTACAGTTGCACGTGGCCACCAACATTTGTTGCAACAGACTTTTTAAAAGTGTTTCTCCTGTAAGTTTTTGCTTTCAGGAGACGTGGATGCAGCTGCAGCACTCCCCAGGAACATTTTTGCTCCCTGGATGTAAACAGCCACTTGCAGTTTTTTCCAGGAATTTTGCTTATTGTCCATGGAGGGGGCTGGAAAACAAAGAGATGAACCCCTGGTCTTTCTTACATTTCCTGGGCAGCAAGGAGGAACTTGACCCTTCCCCTACCTGTCACTTGAAGATAAAAGGTGAGGTTGGTGGTAGGACAGGTTTGGGCAGACATGGATGCATTCTGGCATCCTCATGCAGGGGCAGCCGTGGGCTGACACGGAGCTTTTGGCACAAGCAGCAGGAAGATGGGGTTGCCATAAGGACTCTGCCATTTGTATAGTGTTCCATCTGCTCCAGGCCTGAGGATTGAGGAGTTTTGTTTTTACATGGGGAAACCCAGAGACCTGAAAGAAGATGGTAAATGAGCAAGCTCAGAACTAACATGAGGGGAATGGGAAACAGCATCTGGCAGAGGCAGGGGCATCACCAACCCCCCCCTTCCCCCTGCTGCATGACTCCTTGGCCATCAAGCTTAGAAAAAAATCCCTCTATTCTAGAGGTAGACAACAAAGGTTTTATGCTATTTGGTGCAGGAGCTCCTAAGACTGGGCATTTCAACTGATTAACCCAGACACTGTCTGGACCAGCTCTAGAATTGGGTACCCTCTTCCTTCTGGCTCTGCAGGGCACTGACTGTTTGTAGCCCATGCTAAGGAGGGGAGCACACAGAGATAGCATGGATATGCTGGGCTGTGTGACTTGCACTTCACACTGCTGAATCTGTAGGTGAGGGGAAGAAGCCCAAGCTGCCCCCCCAGCATGAAGCCTTCAGGGGAGTCCTGAGCATCCCTTCTACTGGAGTCATGGACTGGAGGATTATGTTACTGCTGGTTTAGTTGTAGACCCAAGCCCAAGCCAAAAACTTTACCTGGTACAGAGGTCCTGCTTTTCCTTATGTTTCTTTGAGAGGCAGGAACTGCCTAAGTGCTAGCATTGGGCTCTTGGTAAGATGCAGAGAAGCATGAAAGGGAGAGAGTTGGACATACTTGAGAAAACTGTCAAATTCAGGACATTATTAAAATCTCTACTTGTTTGAGATTGGTGCCAGAGGTCCAGGATAGCAGTGGCTGCTTTACAGCCTGCATACGCCTGATGGACCAACAGTCAACAGCAGGGAAATAATGAAAAGGGGAGTTCTGACATCCAAACAAAAATCCAATTCACTAGCCCTTTAAAGAAAGGCACCACATCAAAGCCAAGTTCACGTGAGGGCCAGATGCAGTCCTACCCAACCTTGTTTCAATGATTCTGCAGATCCCAACATCAAAGATGCTGGTCTGTGGCTGATTTGGCTCCAGTTCAGTAGAAGCCAATACTGCTGTGCCTGTGGAATGCCTCTGATACCAGAGCAGCCTGGGCTGCTACACAGGTCCCTGGCAGCCCAGTCCCTGGTTACCGAGCTGCCCTCAAACATGTCAGGATCCGCTCTGGGCTCAGTGTCACAAAAGCAGCACAGAGTAAACGTGCTGCTGGGCACAAGAGTCGTGTGTCAACAGGCTTGTCAGCTTTGTTTTTGTCACCGCAATCTAGCTGTACTAACACCACACCTCACAGCTTACAGGAGCCCACTAAATCTGGACAGCTCGTGACCCCTCAAATCCTGGCTTTAGCAACCTCAGCCCTTCAAGCTGTGTTAGCAGGAGCCACTCTTTCAGCAGTACCCTTGGGTGGCATTTAACTGACTTGCTGCTGCCTGTTTTTCATAAGCTGCATAAAAAAATCCCGCTGTTGGTCCTGCCTAAAGGAGAGCTCCTGTGAAGTCAAACACTCACTACTGCTATTGTTCTCAGACCCTGTCGTCTCATGAAGAGGTCACATTACAACATCTTCCCTGAAAGAATTTTTTTTTTAATTAGTTCATAGACTGACAGCTGTAAAGTTGAGAAGAACACAGTCCAAACATTTAGACCTACAGGCCATTACAGGACAGCATCTGTCAGTCTTTCTTCTAAGGCCTAAACTAACCTAAATTGGAGCACTATTAACCTTTATAGCATCTTAATCATATGCTACCCATTCCGTTGTGTATGGCTGTCAGGCTGTAATTACAAAATATATATAATTACAAAATTCTGATGCTTCTGCTTGGCATTTGGGCCGTATCCTCAGCTGGGAATGGCAATGCTGGCTTGTCTACTCCAAATGCCCCTTTCCAGAGCGTTTTTGCCTATCCCATCAACAGGGACATGCAGAGATGCTCAAAACAGACCCAGCTCTGACTCATTTAGGTGTAAGTCACAGTATAGAAGCTACAGCATGGACCCTTATCTAGGGCTGAAAGCTTTTTATGCATCAAGTTGCAGTGCAAAAGGCCCTTTGAGCTACAGCTCACAACTGCCCAGGAAAGAAAAAATATCTTGCTAGCAGGCAAATGTTAACGTTACTTAAAGGAACAACACATTCCATGTGCTAGAACAAAACTTGGAAGAAGTTGCTTAAATCACAAGCCTAGAGTGACCCTGAGTTCACAGACAAAGTTTTAGAAAAACTAGCTTTACTAATAGAGACCAGAGCCAAGAAGGGGGGGAAAAACCCCAAAACACAACAAAACAACAACAAAAAAAAGCAAAGTCTTGGCTAGGGTTTTAAGCACCACACCCAACCTCGGTCATCACAGAGGAGTTCTACTGCCAAAGGGCCCAGTTGTCTCACCATCCAGGACGCACCTAGCAACCCCAGGAGAGGATCCTGAGAGGCCCTTGGGCTCTTACCCTTAACACCTTCCTCCCCACAGCCAAACACAAAAGCTAATGCTTAGCCTTAGCTAATGCTTACTGAGGAACCAAACGTGAAGACTGGATGGGGCTGGGACAAAGCTTCCACTACATCACTGCGCAAGGGATCCTTCCTAGACAAGTATCCGGTTGCAGACAGTAGAACCACCGAGGCTGGACACTGACTGACATTCCTCATCCCCAGACCTACACTGCCAGACTACTCTGTGTGACACATCCTTTCAATTCCAAATGACCCACCTGTGCATTGCAAAACTCTTCCCATTCTTGATCATGAGACAGTTGGACCTGCCCCCAATTCATGGTGCAATTCCTCTATGGAAAGGGCCAGTGTGTTTCTCCGACACAGCCAGCTCACCTCGACTTTCAGGCAGCTTGATTCTTCAAGCAATAACACCACAATCCATCACTTCACTTCCATCAAGGCATGAGCAGCACCTGTGATTAGACCCTGACACCCAACACTTCAGGTATTTAACTGGACACGTGTGGCACAGAATGGCACGTACAATCTTTGCCCACCCTTATGGATCATTGTTGAGGCAAAATGTATTTGTCAGAAGCACTGCTTTAAGTTTCTCAATGTGATTCTTCCTAAAACAAAGTAGAAGAGAAAAAAGTTTCTTACCAGTAAGTTGTGCTCGTCCTTCTTCCTTAGACCCCATGCAGAGGGCCTAGGGCCAGAGCAGCTCAAGGCGTTGGCAGGCAGTGTGCAACTACTGCCCAGACACCGCTGTGCACCTTGGGCCGCTGCTCTTACTACACACAGACTTTTTTAAAGATTTCCAGTGCTAAAGCTGTCAGAGTTCTCCCAAGTCTTTAGTACATTTACCAGCGGATTTTTTTTCTTTTTGCTCCAAACTGAGTGGTGAATAATTCTTAAAAAAAAAATAATAAAAAATCCTTAATGTTTCTTGAAACAGACTGTGATCACCGCTCTGATTTACTGGTAGAATGGGCAGCCCATTACATACCCTTTATTCCAGCATTTTAATCTTTGTTTAGTTTTTCCAAAATTATGGAAAACAAAATAGCAAGTAAGGAATAATAACCCTTATTAACTTTTCTTCAAATAGAAAATCAAACTATATCGAATCCAGGGTTTACAGAAACAGCCAACTGCAAGAACTCTTAGCCCAATGTTAGCTTTTAAGTCCTATTCCGTACTTAAAAACTGCTCATGGAATATATACTTCACATATCTTAACTATATTTCTAATTGAGAAGTTAGGGCTTTGTATGTTCTTACCCATTTCGTCTTTATCAAATTAGCAGTGCTATTACACATCACTCTGCAGTCACCTGCAGGGGTGCTAAAAAAAGGTATTCTATATTTTAAGTTCACAGAAATGTCTGTGGAAGTTAAGAACAGAAACACCACTTCTTTCAAACCATTGTTAGAATGACTAGACACTTCCCGTAGCAGCAGACCTGCTTGGGCACATATGGTCTTGGGTTTAGAGCTGCAAGAAAGAAGAACACAGTTTGAGTGCAGAGTTCCGTTACTCTCCTGCTTAACACTTTCACATCAATTCTTTCTTTCGAAACAAACGTAACTTTTTTATATTCTGTATATTCCTTGGTTCTAAGCTCCCAGTTCCAGTCTGCAGTTAGCAGTGGGGGTTTTCCTAAAGGTCCACTCATTTTTACATTGTCATCACACATCTGCAGAAGCAGCTCTCCAACCCAAAAACACACCTTCATTCTTCCACACACAAAGCAGGTAAGATGGTGTAAGATTTATTAATATTTTCTTTTACTAAGGCACATGACGTATAGAAATAGAGGTACAAAAATGCAGTTTCCTGCATATGAGATTTAAAACCCCACTTTGACAAAGATGAGCTACATGTCTTCTGCTCACAACATTCAGCTTTTAGCCATTTTTTTCTTTTGTACCAGTTCAACAAGCAACTTGTATCTTGCTATACAGTCCTCCTGAAAGGAAAAACAAAAGTGTTAATTAAAGTCTGGTATTTCTTGAAGTCTACGCATGCTACCTCATCCTAGAAGAGGAGATAGGTTCTGGGGGTTACGTGGGGTTTGTTTCAATTGCACACTGGATTTCAGAAGGAGACTCTGTGTCTAGTGAAGAGTGGATTAGAAAAATGAACCTGCAGTTTATCTGTCTTAATGGATAATTTCTCTCTCCAAAGAGCACACAAACTCAAGCAAACAGTTGCCTGGTACTTCTTGACAATGACTGTCGAAGCAATTGTTAAGCCGTTGTACCGTAATACCTCTTTCAGAATGGTTACTCTGGTGGGAGCTACACTGCAGGTGTGTGAAGATGAGCTTTTACAGCCACCAGCACAGCACCTGCTGACACCAGATACTGTCAAACAGCTTCAGAGCCAGAGAAACAACACTCAAATTCCACACCCACGTCTCCTGCTCTCTCACGCCGTGTTTGGCACAAAGAAAACGGGGATTTTCTGCCGCTACGACGACGGAAGCAAGCGAACGAGGCTGTCACCACTGTTACAAAATCTAGCACAGACCAACCAGATCAAGGACCACGAAGGCTGGGTTAGAAAGGTTATACTTACAAAAAGAACATTAGATAGATTATTGAGCGTGTAACGCTTGCAGATGGATTACTTATTTTGTTTGTTCATTGAGATGGGTTGAGAAAGGTATTGTAAAAGTGCAAGCAAAGCAGCTCACCAACATTTGCTTACTAACTTTGGATCAAAATTTGGTTTATAATCTAACTTGTCCTGCAACTGAAGATCTGAAAAGCAGGGGAGAGGGAGGTATTTCAAATGAAACAGGAGGCATTTCAACATTTTCTGTAATAGATGAAACAAACTGAATTAAAGGAAAATATATTTTAAATAAAAAACCCCAGCATGACAGTTCTGCTCTTTTAGGTTGATTGTGTCTGGACTGATAGGCTAAGTAAAGACCTCACCTTCCTACATGAGCCCTCAGTTCTTGAGGTTTCCCCCAGATTATACTACAGTTCAAACAAAACTAAGCATACCTTGCTTTTTCCAGGGACACATTTTGCTATCTTATCCCAGCGATCTGATGTTCCCTTTGGATACTGCTGCAAGGCCATTTCAAGAAGTTTCTGTTGATTTTGAGTCCACAGTTCTTCAGGGGCACGGCTCTTCTCTCTTTTTCTGCTCTCATCATCACTCTCTTCCTCTTGCTCGGTGTTATCAAAATCTTTCTGGCGTCTTCCTCTGCCCTTCTCTTCTGGTGCCTCTTTTGTTCCCGGCAGAGTCATTTCAGGTGCTTTGACAATTTTTCGTTTCCGGTGTCTAGTTTCACTTGCACCGCTCTCCTTTTGATCTATTTGGACGTCCATCTGCTCTGGGATGTGATCGTAATTCCCCATCTCCTCCTCTTCCTCCTCCCTTTCTCGCTGGGTGATTATGTGGTCTGGCAAATTCACATTGACTTTGACATTCTTGGAATTCTGGGCCAGCGTTTTAAGCTCAGAGAGCCTAATGATACCTGTTAGAAGCATTGCTGTTACACTTCAAAAAAACCAAAATAACCCGTGAACAAACAGGAAACTGCCTGCGAATAAAAGGTACCTGGAATAGTGCAGGGAGAAGACAAAGCTCTTCTGGATTAAGAACTTAAGGAAAAAGTTTATCAAGAAATCGAGGCAGTTGTTATGAAGGAATGAACTTTGCCAATTATAAGCTTATCTGGTATATGTGAAGTACTTGTAAATTACCACATGGATATAAAGAAACAGCCTGAACAAATTAACAGAGCCCCCAGTAAACTGAACGTGCAAGGCTGGGAGGATATAGCTCAAGGGAAACACTCCCTCAGAATACTCATCCGTTTTCCGCCTGACTGGGACAGAGCGCGCGGCTGTAGCTGGGCAGCTATCATCCACATACAGAGCTGTTTATCAGCATCACTGAGGATCTAGTAGCACACACCTGGTGTATATGTAACAGAATCCTTCAGTTGTTTGGCTTTCATGGTAACCTGCATGAAAACAACAAAAAGGACTATTAAAAACCCCACACTATTGGGGCTATTGAAGAATTCATTAGCAGTTTGCTGCAAAATACCAGCATTGAACATACAGTAAATGCAGAAAGGCCGATGTTCTTCTGCTGGCTTTCTTCCTTTATGGATCCCAGACTGGCAAAAAGTAACTTTCTAGACTCTGTCCTTTCTAAAACATTCCTAGCTTATTAAAATAATGTGAGCAATGCCACACATTTCTGTTACTATCACAGCCGATAGTCACATTTTATTTTCTTTCATTGTTAAACCCTAATTCTGTAAACCTAAAAATACTACAAAGAGGGAGGAGGGGGGAAAAGGAAACAAGTTATCTTCTATCTATTAGTTTCTCAATACTGAACAAGAGAAGGTAGTAACTCTGGTAGGTCCAGAGGATGAAGCACTCTAATGGACAGGCATTCAGTCCCCAAACAGTATGTACCAGTTTGACTGCCAAAGATCAGGAAAGACACCTCTTAAGTCCTGATATTTCTGGAAAAAATGGTTTATTACGGGAGAGCTGCCTGCTGCAACCTCTCCGTGTATACCGAAATCTGGGGCCTGCGAGAAAAGTAACTTCAGATTTAGCATTTTCATATTTATTTAAGTAAGAAAGTAAACAGGCTTTCTCCCTTCCCAGAACAAGGAGCCTCCCTGTGTCAAATTTCTAGACCTCACTACAGATAACAAAAAAAGACAGGCTTCATCTAGAATTTAACGACTTCTGATCTGTGTTATATCAAAGGATCTAGAGTCCAAAATTCAAGTACCACATAAAAGCATTTTAAAATGTAGTGCTCAAAGAAATATACACATTTTTAATTACTGAAAATGTTTTATCAATACCAGACTTCAAATTTCAGGTATTTCGAATCTGAGGTCTTTGTGAAAATGAAAGCAATTGAAATCAAGTCATCTGAGGCATCCAAATTAAATAAAACTTAAAATGTAAACAGGCGATGCCACTGAATCAGAACCAATACTGCCTGGGATGGGTAACCTGTGCTTTCTGCAGCATGAACCTGGGACTTCAGATTGTAACATCTGTTTAGCATAAGGCACTTGGTCGTGTGCTCCCCAGAGCAAAAATAAGATAAAAAAACCCAACCATCACCTACAAAGTCAGAAATTCCTCCACGTGGGAACATATTTACCACAATATGAATAATTTACGCCTTCAAGTCACAGCACAAGACCTCTGCTGTTTTAGCTCACTAATGTTAACAACAACAATTATCCTCTACATAAAGCAGCACTAGAGAGCAAACCTGTCTGGGGCTTGTACAAGTATTTGCTGGAAGAAGAAAATACAAAGATTTGGGATTTTTGTTCTGTGACAAGATTCATAAGCGAGTACTTAAATAGTTAAAACACTTTGGTACCACAGTGCTTCTAGTGCAGTCTGGTTGGTTCCTCCCACCCACCTTTCTGCCCATGAAACTGCAGAACTTTGCTTACAAAACAGGCAAGTGCTGGATCTCCTTAACAAAATGACAGCAAGACTCAACATGGGCGAGTGGTCTGTTTTCCCTACAAATTCAGCCTCATTTGCTAGGACGATTAAGTTTAAATGAAAACTGCATGAACAAAAAAGTCCCAACTCTAATTAACCAAAACCTTTATCCAGAGGCAGACATCTGGCACAGAAAACTTCAGCTGCTACTGTTGCAGTATGATAAAGTTTTAATAGTTCAAAGAGGAATCTCAGAATACTGATATGAATAGATCATTTCAAATAGCACTAACAGTTCTGGTCTGGGATCTCCATGTTTCTGATTTTGAAACCAGATGGATCCTCCTTGGAACAGGTGACCCACTAACAGAAACTGCCTTTCTTGAAGAGCTTGTGGCCTAAAAAATCCACATTAAAATGTTTGAGTTCCAAATTCATTATTGGCAGACTGTCTCTTATAGGGCCAATGCTTTAGAAGGCCGAGCGGAAGGGAATCCATTCTTGACTGCTGAACAGAACGGATCCTTAGGGATGTCCTGTTATGCACGTCTGAAACAGAAGTTATGCTATACGGACTGGATTATAATAGACTATTTTGAAAAGGGTGAGAAGAACTTGTCATGTGAACAAGTAGGTGATCCTTTAGTGCTTACTGCCACAATGCAGTGGATTCACCGCCAGTATGATAAGGCATTATCTACTTAAATTCACATATCCCAGAAAATTGTTTCTAAACCACATTGCTATTTTTTAAGTACATCCTTCAAAGATTTACAACCTACTCATAAGGCCAAGACAGTAGGAAAAAAAAGATTTCCTGAACAAACCAGAGTATAATAAATTGCAAGCAAAGGCAAAGATGGTTTTACCGAGTTGCTACCTCAATGCCAACAGTTGCTTTTCTCTAATGTTGACCCTCTGATGATTTTGGAGGGTGGAAATTACTGTTTTATCTTTCAAACTGAGATGACACATGCAACGAACGTTGCATCGGAAGTGGCACAAATCAGTATGCTGGATTCAAGCTTCCCTTTACGAGACAGATGTTCCTAGATTAGATTAGGGTAGGTATCCTATAATAGAAATTTTGCTGCATATTACATCTGATTGAATTAGAACTTCATCAGCCCTCTCCACCAGAACCCTGAAGGATTTGGGTTTATTTCTAGATCTTAATGACATTTCACATTTCCCCCTCCATGCAAAAAAGTCTTGCCATGCGTTATCGTATTTTGGATAACTTCAACCATAATAACTTGGTGAACCCAGAGGTAGCATTTGTAGTAAGTTACTTCATTTACGACATCTAATTATTCCCAAGACTTTCTCTTTTGAAGGCATTATGACATCTGTCCATATTTTGATGTCCTTTCAGTTTGAACACTGACTAGGTAAGCTGGAAATAACAACTGCATGTATAGTTCAGGTACTGAAAAATCTACTATTTCAAACACTGAACAAGCACCTTCAGCTGACACGAGTTTGACAACTCAAACTTCTTACAGCTTTACTATCATCATTCACAGGTTACACGAGATTATTTGTCTTTATTATTCTTTTTCTTTTTTTTTTTGGTCAGCTTTCTTCTTCATACAGATACTTTTGCAAGTTCTCTTCCAGGTGCTATGTACAGTTCGTGTCCAACTCAGCTCTTTTCACTTAGAGTTCAGGTATGGCTTATTTAGACTTAAGACTTATCTGTCCATCTGCTTCAACCACCATTGTTAAAGATGCTGACACAGAGCACGAATCACAACACGCCACTATTAAGCTCCTAAGGATTATTAGGAATCCAACCTATGGAACATATGAAACTGTATTTCAATTTGATCTGTTTCAGTTTAATCATTGCTCTTGCCACTCATTTTCGCACTCTTCTGTTGCCAGTTCCTCATACCTTCTGACATCCTTAATATCAGTTACAATTTCCTCTCTAGTGGCGAGTTGTGTTATCTACTACCTAGCTCTTAACAGTGATTTAAAAAAGAAAAATATCACTAAGTTATCAAGGTAAGTTGCTCCCTTGCTTTCTCTACTCAATTTATCATCTTAACTTGCTTATATTATTACTTTTTCATTAGGTAACAGGTAACATACTTCAAAATACTGTTATTCAAAGTAGAATTACAGTTGTAGAACTACTCTTCTAGTTATTATTGCTGATTGTTCCTGTATAATGCTTTAAAATTACAGTTTTCATGTATATTAAATGATGAGTTTTACCATGACTGAAAAGTTAGGCTGCAAGCCTGCTGTTACTGACAGCAGCTTTCACCAGAGTATAAGCCAGCCCTTAAGAAATCCTGGGTCTGGAGACACCTTAAATAATAAGGATCAAGACTGTGAAATTAATTTAAAACAGAAAGAGGGCAGATCTCATATTCCTGCAAGTATTTGTACTGCTGAACAGATACACCGCATTACTTTATAGGAATCAACTTTAAATGCTGCTGTTTCTATGCTCTTGGCATCCCTGTATTCCACCAGGGGTAACAGAAGTCACAAATAAAGTCAGGTTAACGACATGCACGGTGAAACAGATTTTCTTAGACAGAGAAAGATGACCAAAAAAAAAAAAAAAGTTGGATGCAAGCAATCAAATTGCTGAAGTATGTATCAAATAATCTTACTATGGGACCTACAGAAAGAATCCACAGGAACAGTTTGCTTCTGAGAACTCCCTTCTGAATTCAGTTTCAATAGCTCTTCAGCTACAAAAACACTGAAAGCAAGTGGGATTAGTGGGATGATTTTATGCGATGAAAGCCAGAGCGAGCACGTTTCCTCCCGTACTGCTGACAATTAGTCCAGATCACAAGACTAGCTGCTACTCAACAAGACACCTAGCACTAAAAACATTCCTCATTGTGACCATCCAGATGTTACATGTCTTGTTACCCTGGACACCTGCCACCTCTTTCAGATGGGACAATCGATGCTTCAGGGGTATACAGGAGGAAAAAAAAAAAGTAGTATTATTCAGAGTCAGCTTGAAAGACTCTCAGTAGCACAGGCAAAAGCAAATTTTGCTATCACATGAATGAGAGGCTACTTTTCATTCTGCAGGGAAGGCAGGTACAAAAAAGCACAGAATAGTGACAGACCTAGAAGGAAAACCCCGTAAAGTCAGGTACAGGGATCCTACTGATGCCAAACAGAGAGAAACAGCCCTTTTGCAGAAGATGAAGAGCAATTCCCCATTTCCACAGCAGCAGCCACCAGCCTTTCACTTCAGCTGACCCCTCCAGCACCACGACCAGACCAGCTTCACAGGGCACCTGTCAACGGGGCTTTGAAGGCTTTGTCATGTTGCTGCCTCCTGGCAATCTTCTGTGGACAACAATCTACCTTCCTTCTCTGAACAGCACACTGTTTTGATTATGCTTGCACCAAATAATCACAGAAGTGCAAACCCCTTGGGTTCTGACAATGTTCTAAGAAAATCACGTGGATTTTGTGGAGAAAGAAAGAACCCGTGTCACTTGACTTCCCAAATGTATACAACCTTCTTGCAAGGAAGGACGACGTGTTGGTAGGTAGTCGTGTACTCAGGAACCCCAGTCCCTTGAGGTAAGGGAGAAAGTCTGGAGGAAGGAAGACTCTTCCTTGGTCAAGGAGGGTTGTGTTAGAGATCATTTAAGCAAACAGGACACACACAAATCCTTGGGCCCTGATGGGATCCACCCACGAGTGCTGAGAGAGCTGGCTGATTTTACCACCAAGCCACTCTCCATCATCTTTGAAAGGTCATGGACAACGGCTGAGGTGCCTGAGGACTGGAGGAAAGCCAAGGTCACACCAGTCTTCAAAAAGGGCAAGGAGGACCCAGGACATTACAGGCCAGTCAGCCTCACCTCTATCCCAGTAAGATGATAGAACAGCTTATTCTGGAGGTCATCTCTAAGCATGTGAAGGAAAAGAAGATTATCAGGAGTAATCAGCATGCATTCACCAAGGGGAAGTTATACTTGGCAAATCTGATAGCCTTCTATGATAGTGTCCTGCACCTGGGACGGAACAACCCAATGCACCAGTACAGGTTAGGTGTTGGCCTGCTGGAAAGCAGCTCTGCGGAGAAGGACCTGGGAGTCCCAATGGACAACAAGTTAACCATGAGACAGCAGTGTGCTCTTGTAGCCAAGAAGGCCAATGGTATCCTGGGGTGCATTAAGAAGAGTTTGGCCAGCAGGTCAAGGGAGGTTCTCCTTCTCCTCCTCCCTAGTGAGGCCACATCTGGAATACTGTGTCCAGTTCTGGTCTCCCCAGTTCAAGAGACACAGGAAACTACTGGAGAGAGTCCAGCAGTGAGCTACAAAGGTGATTAGGGGACTGGAGCATCTCTCCGATGAGGAAAGGCTGAAAGACCTGGGGCTGTTTAGCCTTGAGAAGACTCAAAGGGGATCTCAATCAATGCTTATAAATATCTGAAGGGCGGGTGTCAAGAGGATGGGACCAATCTCTTTCCAGTGCTGCCCACTGATATAACAAGGGGCAACAGGCACAAATTAGAACACAGGAAGTTCCAACTGAACAGAAGGAAAAGCTTCTTTGAGGGTGACTGAGCCCTGGAACAGGCCGCCCAGAGAGGTTGTGGAGTCTCCATCTCTGGACACTTTTAAAACATGTCTAGACGTAATCCTGTGCAACCTGGTCTAGATGCTGCTGCTTTGGCAGGAAGGTAGGACTAGATGATCTCCAGAGATAACTCCAACACCTATCATTCTGTGATTCTGTTATTGTGCTACTGAAAACTGGAGGTTCTGGTAAAACTGTTTACTATTCTTAGCATCTTCCTGAGCAGAAGTTCTCTAAATACTTAGTAAAGCTGCCACAGTTTCTCAGCATCAACTATCAGAAATTTGCTGTCCCAATAGCAGTTCTGTTCACCCAGTGGTTACCTTCCTGCATGGTTTCTGTCTAGTTATGTCGCACAAAAATGCCAAGATCTGTGGAATTAAGGAAAAAAGTAACGTGGAGACAGTCTGTGGGTAGTTGAGATTAATATATAGCAAGGAGGAATTTCTTGAATCTTTGAGGCTAATTTGAGTTATAATCAGATTTTTCTTATAAAGGAAATCCAGACACAGAAGGATTTTAGTCCTTACTGGATTAATCCAAGTAGCAGGTTTTTGCAGATCTAATCTTCCAGAACAGCAGAGAAAAAATTGCCAAATTTGAAGTCCTCCCCTTATAATCAAAATACTACCTGCTGCACTGGGTTGTTCTTCCAAGCTAGATCTAAACAGCTTTTTCATAGCAACCACAATTGTATCAAGAACCATTTGACCCAAGTCAGACAATAATAATGACTCGTTTCTTTACCTTCATGCGACAGACTCAAAATTTGTTGCTTTATAAACTACCTTCCCTTATGTACACTGAAAGGGCTGCTAAAAATCACTTTCCAATTTTAATAGACTGGTAAAACCTGAAATGCTGAAGTATCAAGCCAAATAGTTCTCCATTTTTGCAAGTATAATTTGCAACTCACTATATCTCTTGAAATGAGGTATTTAAAACCAGAAGATACGACATTGTTTTGGCACTGCTTACAACAGTTTGCTCAGTAGATTGTTACTGACTTTCCCAGAAGTATGTAACATAGCTGGTCTTTATCCACTGTGTAAATTACACATTGAATTTAATGCTAACATAGTTCTTTAGAGAATAAAACCACGTTGTCCTTAAAATACTAATTTGCTAAGAAACATTACAAATTTCCCTGAATTTGCTTAGACCAAGTACTTGCAGTCAGCAACAGTACAGCTTTCTTATTGTTATGGACTTTGAAGCCGTATGTGGTTCTGAACTTTGCCACGGCAGATGGATAAGAGGCAGCTACCTCAACAGAAATCCCCAAAATAACTGTGAATTTAATTATGAGGTAGTTTAAGATGTGGCATAAATAAATAAATAAAAGACAAACTTGCCCTTAATCACCAGCTGTAGAACGCCAGCCTCTCTCCACTTCCAAGTATTTCAAGCAGAAGCATTGCTCCTATTTTCAGGACATATAAAGAGGAAGAACTGGGCAATCAGAATTGCCATGATGCTGGAAACTTCATAGTATGCTTCCCCTCCTCAGTTAAAAATCCATGTTTGAGAGTCTTTAGCTCAATACTATGGGCCCTCATGTAAGAGGAATTTGGCTCGAATGCCCATTGCTTGGACATCTTATTTTGTGACTGTTGATGCAAAATGCATTACCTTTCCTGAGAGTCAGAAGATCTGAACTCTGCAGGGGAATTCACACCCAGCTCACCAAGCTGTATGTGAGACATGACATTAATTCAAGCCACTGTAAAAAGTTGCATCTTCACTGGCCTGACCACTCCACAAACCATCTAATTGAATTAAAAAGTTGGTGCCCCACTGTCTTCTGCAAAACATACTCTGAGTGAGAAGAATCTTCTGGTCATGTTTTATGAGGGGGAAAACTGTCCGGTTTGCATTTGGGTATAAGATGGGTTGTGCTGCCCAATTCTGCAAAAACTGTAGGGGCAAATGTAGGACTGCACAGAACACTTTGTACAACGAGGGAATTGTAAACAGCAACCACCTTTCCTCCTTTCCAAGCATCAACAGAGACGTTCTGGTGTGTCTGCGGGATTAGATAGGTGTTCTAAAGATTTCACGCTCAGATTGAGGGATCTGCATGACCTACATATGATCTAAGCCCCATCTTAGCTATTCATAACCTCTTCTGGACCTTGATCCAGAACTGGGTCTTTATACATTAATAAGCAACTGAAAGAACTATTGATTACATAAATATATGCAGCCTGCCAAAGGTGAATGTTTCAGAATATCCACAAGTGGAGAGCACAGTAACTGAGAGTTAACACTGACATAGTATACAAAATGAAATATAAAACAGACTTAGAAAAACACTTAATCTCCAGAGGCAAAAAACTAATAAATTCATGAACTTTTTACATATGGATCATTTCTCATATAGATGTTTTCTTGCTGGCAAGGTAATGATCTTGCATTTGTCAGAAATAAGAAATGTATTTTAGAATGCTATATGAAGTACAATGAGTATGAACTCACGCAGTCAGACTTAAAAGCTGAAACTGTTGCTTGGACATAGAAGAGGTATCACAAAATAAGCACCATCCTCCTAAACCTTATGCTTTCGGGTTTCATAATTCAGAATGTCTGCTCAAACACAGCCACCTGCCTATTGTTTTGCTGTCTACCTTACTGTTTTTCTATACAGGCAGCAAATCCCAATCAGTCTGTTTTTGCAACACAAATGCATGAGATTAGGGACTGCAGGAGCAAACGGAATCAGTTTAAATCCTGTAAGACAAGTGAATGATATTACTTCACAAGTATGAAATCTGAGATCTCTTTGCCTTTAATTTAAAAAACCTGTACCTAATAATCACATTAAAGTCTGTTTGGCATGCCAGACAGCTTTTACTTCCTCTGTTATTTTTACAATTTGAACATCCTTTGTAGTTACTGAAATTAATTTATGCCTTTCAGCAAATATTTTTTTAAAACTTTTTATCTATAAAGGTAGGTATTGTCAAGTACAATATACTTCTATAATTTCCTATTTAAGTGCTTTTTCTCAATTTTTTTGAATTCAGTAAAAGCTGACAATCATTATTATAAAGCTTCATGAGGCTTAGCATTTGTCATATCAAACAACATAATTTTTGTAGAAATAGTGGTCCTGAAACTCCATTCCATTCATTATTTATACTATGTTACAGGGTATTCATGGTGCTTAGGAAATTCAAATATAACTTTTTTATTTTGTTTTAAAATGTCAATTATTTCCTTAAGTATTAGAGGACAGGAATGAGAACTAACCCTGGAGCAACAAATTCAGCAAGGAAAATGGGTCAAAGAACAGATGTTTAGAGGATGACAGAGAGTAGTGGTACAGGTAACCAGGTCAGCAGGCAGGAATCCTGATTAGAGTTAACTGAACATAACATCAGCCAATTGCAATAAAAATGACTTTAAAAGCTGTAGAAGCTTGCAATTGTAAAAGCAATAGGAATTAATTATAACAAACCAGTTGAAAATCATCTTTACAAAAAAAGATTGTTAAATTCCCAACATGCACATATTAAAATGACAATTAGCAATTTAAATAATTAAACATACTGATAAAATGAGTCCAACTAACCTCATCTGTTTTGGGTCGATTGTTCATTGGTTGTTAAAAAGATGTCTCACTGAAGAGCGACAAGATAAAACATATCCTATATTTAACATGACAAAAGTTAAAGTAACAGACTTTCTTCCAGCGTGTCTGCACCACGGCTGCAAGCTTAATCTAGCTCTGAGCTGAAAAGCACACGAATATGTTGCAAAGATATTTATGCTGATATCACACGAGGCAGCATCAATAGAACAGCAGAGCTGAATGAGTTGTGGGGCACCACAGCACAGACATAGCTGGGGATTGCTGGATTTTGGCTGGCACTTCCCCAGTGGCCTGCATTGCATTGTGTGGATGTACCTGTTTGGCCAGAGAACCTGGCAGACACATCCATACAATGGGCCTTATAGTAGTGCTTATATGCACAGTGTTTTGGGAAATAAAAATTAATAAACACGTATGTTTACAGCCCCCTGATTTTAACAGTAGTAGAACAGAAAAAAAGCAAATTCTGAAAGAATACTTTGTCAGGAGTTACTGGATTTAAGATCAGCCAAGCCAAGATACACGCAGTGATTACTAACCAACTACAGTGACTATCTGGCTTTAATTTTACATTTTAAAAAATGAGTTCACACATGCTTCCAATTGTAGGGAAGGTTTTGTTTCCTCCCTCCTTTCCTCTTAGACAGCTTGCACTTGCTAGTCCAATCATAGATCATATGAAGAGAAGGACCTAACCTCAGGCAGAATCACTACACTGAGGCTGTTCCTTGCAGATGTTTGTGTAACCTCTTCTTAAAGGACTGAAAATACAGAGACTCCACAGCACCTTATTCCACTGCTTTATCATCTCCATTGCATTTCTTTGCCCTTCATTGTCTAACTCTGCAGCCTGCGATAAAATTTGAGGTAATGACTTTTTGCCCTATAAAACTAATACAGTGCACAAGCCCCTTTGCACACTTCTCGTTTTGTGTAGATGATTACTCACAGCCTCAGCTCGTATTTTCTTTTCAGTTCAACAACAGGAATTCCTTCACAACCTTTCCTTGCAGGTCACACTATTCTCATCTGGGCTCTGTATTGAATCCTGTGTTTAAGTGCAATACTAGAAAATCAGACACAAACTCAGGATGTAGGTGCAAGTTTACCACCTTCCTGTTTCGATATTCTCAGCTTGCCTTTTTCACAACAACTTGCTATTTGTTGACTTGTATCTAGCTCATTATCACTGCTAATCCCCCTGTCCCTAGCCAGCTGTTTGGCATCTTTTGAGCCCTGATCACCATCTTGCTGTGTCCCTGCCTATATTGTCTGTTCAGCTTTACCCTAGATTTTGCATCTTGCTTTTCCAACTTGTGCTGACCTTTTCTGAATTCTACTCATCTTCCAATTTACTTTCAGTTCCTCTCAGCCTTATAACACTTACATGTGCTCACCAGATTCTGGGGTATCAAAGTCATGTTCTAGAAAAGTCAAGGAAGAATTTTCCGAGCTGAACAAGTCTCTCTGGAAATGAGTCAGACACACAAACTTTTTAGCCCTTCTTTTTATGTCAAAAAGCAGTATTAAAGCTCTGAGCATTAGAAACTTTGCTTCACACTGTTCCAAAATGGCAGGAGGAAAATTCAGAAATGTAATTTAAAAAGCTTCCAAAATAAATAAACTCATAAAACTAAGTTAAAGCGACACCATGAAGCTGAATAGTTCACAAAAGGCAAGAACACTCTTCCTCAAGTCACTTCATAATGCTTAAAAGTTGTCAGTGAAAAACGAATATAGCTTGATGTAAGAATTTACCTTTTTTAAAAAGGAAGGAGTTTAAGACAATTTAAGATGGAATTTCTTTGGGATGGTTAAGAGGGAATGAATGACACTGATGCTCTACTGGTACATATGGATTGTTTCAGCTTATTTATAAAGTACTGAAATATTTTTCTAAACTTTTTTCTTTGTTAAGGAAGAAAGCTTTGAGACAGAAGCAACACTAGAGAGATCATTTTGGACTGGATTACTTTGAACTGGTTTTATTAATACCTACCTAGCTAATCTACTATTAAAAAGAGTTTGAATGCAGAAAATCACACGGAAACAAGCACACAGTAGCTTGTCAGTCCTTTGTACTACAGTTCTCCAACTGTGAAAGGAAAACTAAGTCTTACTGCTCTTGATACTTTACAGGAGAAGAAACAAGCAGAAAGCAGTCTCAAGTTTTTAAGAAGTATTTCCTGTGTCATAGAAAATGTTGGAAAAACAAGTTCAAATTTGCCCTTGAATGTTTTTCTTTAAGATCTAGTGAATTTGCCAAATAATATACACTTGAAACTCTCTCCAACTTGGCTGTAAACAAGGGATTCCCAAACTCTGCTACACAAGCTATTTGAAAACAGTACCTCATACACAAAACTTACTTCCCCACACCTCTCCCAGTGGAAACAGAGAAAAGTTGCTTGGGCAGCAAACCCTGCCTGCACATGAAAACACCCCTTTTTTTTTTGTGCATAAAGTTTAACAAAAACAGAAGTTTTTTCTGCAGCTTAAGCGTAACATTTCTTATTCAGCTATGGTGGTGCCTAAGCAAAATAAGAAGGCTTGCTGTAAATTCAGATACTATTCTATGTCAACTTCAACAAATATAAATGACAAGCTCTACATCTTGTTTAATGGCTGAATGGACATACCTGAAGTAATTCCCAGTTTCAACATTTCCAATACTGATGCACTAACAGTTTGAGATCCAGAGAAATTCCCAGGAAGCTTTTGTTTAAGTGTTTCCTCTTAAAACCTAATCACTTCAACTCTGTGCAATGTGATGACTAAAGTAGCAGAAACTCATAATAAGTAGTCTGTGCCAGGAAAGCTGATCTAGCATTATCAGCAATCAAAATTTTTAGAGAAGGAAAAACGTGTGAACACTCACATTAATCATATTGTTGGAGGCCACTGGAAGTAAAAGGATTACACTCAGACATTTCTCCACGCATAAAAATCCCTGAAAACTCCTTTTCATACAAGAAAAAGGTCTTAGAACACACACCTTCCTTTCATTTCTCTTTCCATTTCACTGACAAGAGCATGCTGCTTAAGACTTCTCACATAATGTGAAAAGCAAGCGAGCTTTGTTTCTTCTTTCCAGTACTGGATGCGTGTGAATATGGTGGCCAAATATATTACACAAAGGATTCTTAATAAAGAACGTTCTTATATCATCAAGGAATAAAGTTGAAAATGGATGCAAAAGGCAATCTTAAGATAACATTAGTTTTGTGACAGTTCTGTGTGGAATCCTTCTGCACGTCTGCATAATCAGTATCAAGTGAATTAATGTTTCGCCAAAGCAATCTCAAAAGATCCTTCTCGTGCACACTGCACACTACCAAGCCAAGTGAAATATTTTTGCTTTTAGTATCTGCTCAGTAAAATGTAGCATCTTTTTAACAGAGTCACTTCACTTCAGTAGCATGGATAGTTAAAGGAATACAATAAACAACACTAAACAGAATAAACAAAAAAGCCAATTTCATTTGCACAGCGGGTTAGTAACTTCTTGCTTACATCCACTTATTTGCAAGCAATGCATTGTCCTAAAATGATAAGCATGCAAATGTCTCGTTTTCTAGTATATGTGAATAATGGAACTGTATGGATGCATTAAATCTCTAAAGGTAACTTCTAAAAGTATATTTTTGTGATTATATCAACAGGGAAACAAAACACTTCAGAAGTCTGCAGATTGCCCAGAAGGCTATAATAGGTTACGTTTCACTCTAGCTACAGGCTTTGTTTCCCATTATTTAAGGAAATTCCTGAAATATAATAAATAAAGAACATCTAATCTCAAAATGTACATTAACAGATTTAAACATTATTCTCATTAACCCCTCCAGAGCCTATAAAATAGGGTCAGCTGAAAGGGCTTTCAAATGGTCCTCAGCAGACACTACATCATGTTCTAGTGATCTATTGCTTGAAAAGGAAAAGTCTTTTATAGCTTAGCCCCTAAGGATTTTAAGATCGTAACACTTACAGTCCATAAGCGTAAGCTTTCTTTGATATCTGGTACAATACTATAAAATGTGAATTAACAAGGGTATTAATCATTTACATGATACCATTATTAACCATGCCGTAATCCAGAAAAAAAAGGGACTGAAATAGTATCGTACGTGTAACTCGTTTTAAAGTTTGTAAAGATTTTCAGCTTAATTAATGGAAACCACCTGTCTAAACACCACCAGCTCATCTTAAGTTTTTGAAGGACTGGCTTGAAACAGCAACGTAATCTTTAACCAAGTCACACCAACGTGTGCTTGCAGGGAAAGGAGGTTGCTACAAAACCCAGGGCGCATTGTTTTTCTGTTACTGGGTTACAGTAGCTCAAGTTGTAAGCACCAGAATCCCGCATCCAGCTGATCAGTTACAGCTGTTAATTGTGGAGGGAGAGACTGGCTGACATCTGCTTCTTGCATAGTTAGTTAATGGTTCACTTCCAGGTCCTAAAAAGATTGCAGCCTCCCTCAAAAGACAATGTCGGCCCCCGTATACGTCCGCCTTCTACGCTGCCTGTCTTGTTCTGGTTTGTCACTCTCTATGCAATGCAAATCTGAGTGAACTCACATCTGCCACTGATCGACCCAATTCGTGAGCAATCTTTTCCCATCGACCTGGGGTCCCCCCTGGGAACTTAACCATACTTCTTGTCAGCTGGCTGAGGTCCTCCTCTGTCCATTCCGGTGCCTGTAAAACATTTGTAAAACATTCATTACACTGGGATATTGGACATTTTTTTTCAGTATATTACCTCACAAAAATAAGTCCTTTCAAACGAATTAATCAAATCGCGTATAAAAGAAAAAAACAGTTTCAAGTATTCGGGTACCATCTCCCTGTGCTTGTGCCAAAACCAACAATCCAACAGTAAGATGATAAAAATCATTAACACTCCGAAAATGCATTTTTTATATTGTACACACTAACACATTCAATTTCTATCAACATTTATCTAGTGTACATAACACTATAAAATGCAGTAAAGGTAAAAAGCAACAACACTTTTATAAAAGATTAAAATCACAGTTTAAGATGCAAAATTTTAGACATTTAATTGCACAAGAAAGACTTTTCAGCAAAGAAAATACGCTCATTTTTACATTAAAAAAAACCTCTCTAAATAAAAGAGAACAGTCAATTTAGCTTTTTGTCACTGTAACCAAAACAAGTGTTTGAGCACTCAGAGATGATTCAGGAATGAAATCTGTTGATTCTAATATTCCATTAAGACAATTAAACAACACCCCTCCCCCCCACGGTTCCGCCACAAAACCAAACCGGATGCTTCCACTTCCCAAGAACCGAAAGACATAAAAATGTTTTGCTCTAACTACGTAAAGTCAATCTGTTAAAAATAACTGTCCTCATAATGGCCAAATCAAAGGGAACAAAGCCAGGAACACACAATTACGGCGGCCGAAGGTATGAAATGGTGCTTGCCTCAGAAGGCAAGACGCAGTAACCATCTTTGACATTTGCAGCATCTTTGGCAACGACCGCAGAGCCCGATCTTTGTTACCATCGGTAGTTTGGCCGTTTTATTTATTTTTAAGGAATTCTTTATGACATACCTCTTCTAATCACCATTTCCGATAATGAACAGGCACATATCAAGCGGTTTGCATTACAGAGCCATCAGCACAGAACAACAGTCAGAGGTGAGTGACCCCAGGGACCATCTCCACAACTACAGCAAAGCTTCTCCCTGACACTAATCCTGCCTGTCATTCTCCCACTGTGCTCTAACCACACTGACATCCGCCTGCCGCACTGCAAGCTTAACGGGGCCCTTCCTGACTTTTTACTGTCTCCCCCAATCAATGGTTCAAGCGTGCTCTTTTCACCATGTCCAAATGGCAGCTTCACTCATAATCAAAGTGCATTGCTCCTGTTAAAGGGCTTCCCGAAAGGCTCCACCATTTGCATTCATTTGCAAAGCAAACTACTTTTATTCACTTTGTTCTGCTATCAAGAGTGTTCCCTGAAGCAGATAAATTGGCATAAATACAACCTGCCACTTAAAAGACAGTAAATAATAGCCAATAGTAGCAAGGATTTCATCAATCGTCCTAGTTTGGATCCATGTAGTCCTTTATTCAATGCTGAAAGCCTCAGACGTTCATATTTGGATAGTTTTTAATACAATTATAAAAAGAATTCTCTATGATGATTTAGTCGCGAGGAGCTTAAATAATGTGTGCATATGTGAGAGATCTTGCACATACATTACATGAATTATCATACAATTACACTCTGGCCTACAGATGAAATTATAAATACATAGAAAATCTCCACATTGGACAATAACCTCATTACTTCTACCGTATTAAACAAGTTAATATACTCCATATCTACACCTATATATTATAATGTTTCCCAGAGATTCTTAGAAGGGAATATTTGGGGTACTTAATGTTCTTTTATAAATTTTCATCACTGTAATTTAAATAATGAATTCTTCTAAGATTTTTAGTTAAAAGCCTTCTGTTCAAAAATTAGTCAAATTTCATAACTCAAAATTAGCCTTAATATGCAGTTACTGTAATTTCCTACTTAATTTGTATTAAAACTCAGTGGGATTCTTCTGCTGTTGTGGTTTGAGGGTTTTGGTTGGTTAGTTTTTTGGTGGTTTTTTGTTTGTTCCTTTTTGTTTCGGGTTTAGTTGGGTTTTTTAAAAAGTAAATTCTCAGCTATTCTCTCTTACCGTATCCAAACCATATCTAAGCAATTACACACAGAAATCAAGATGATCTTTGCAGTGATGCACACACGTCAAAAGCTTTCTGGTAAGTTTTATTTTCAGACTTTTTCAGTAAGCTCTGATTTTTCTTATGTGCTCACAGCTTTACTAATCATTTGTGAGTGTTACAGAACTCATAAGGTTATCTTCCCAAATAACAGACAAAACTACAATCATTCTGCAGATCTGTAGCTAACTACATAGCTAATTCACTGCACAAGAATTCATTAGCTACATTAAAATATTAACTTGTTAATCTTTTTTCAAGCTGACAATAATCTCAGAATGGGAAGATCTAAAATATTTATAAATTTGGAAAATCTTTCAAAAAGCTTTTAGAAAATCCACTCTCAACCACTAAAGCTGTAAAAGAGCTTTTGTGAATTTGCAGTTCCTCAGCAACAGTTAATTGTGTCTTTAGATGCAACAGCGCCTACTGTGATCCAGCTACTACAAGCAGCTATGAGGGTGGTCATGGTGTGAATGTATTCTCCCTGTTCTAATCTGTAGCCAACTGTAACTGCGAGAGTCAAATGAATGCATAAACATACTGCTTTGTCACCTAAAACCATGTGTGTCCAATATTACTGAAACACTGGGCCAAAATTCATCTCTACAGTAAAGCAATGGAAGACACCACATGGTGAGGGGACAGCTGTTGTTACTACACAAGCATTCAGATTTTGCATCAAAAAAGCCCCATTCTGGGATTAACTCCCCACACTGAATACAAAATTAAAAGTACAGAGTTATGCTCTACAGTCTTTAAAATGAAAATACCCTACAAGTGTAGACATAAAAAACCCCACAGCATTCCCATAAATAAATTATTCTTTAAGATGGTTTATCATACATAGCTGGCGATACTGAAGGATTAGCTCACCCAAACCACTATGCCCTTGCTTTAGAAGAGAAATATGAATGTGGTTTACTGTTTAGCATCACTTTGACAACTGCATTTGCACTTAGCAATTCCATACTACCTCTTTCAGTGTGACAGTTTTACACTATTAGGATTTTCATTTAAAATACGAGCAACTTCACTTTTGATTACATTAAAATCAAATTTTTAGACAACAAAGCAACAAACTGTCTGATTTGTTTAGACCTGTTAAAATTAATTAAGTATAATAATTATTAAGAAACTTTTAAAATTTATATTGACTTGAGAGTATGAGATAATTTGATTTTTTAGATTAAATTTTAAGGCTTAGACTGTTTTTCCCATCATCAATATACTGTAGACTCAATTAAAATCACAGTTGTATGGAAGTTTGGCTAATGTTTTTAATCTGGCTAGGACTTTTGCTAAGCTTCATTTAATTTTGGTAATTCACTGATTATGAGCACGTCTAGTCCATGATTTTGCAAATAAACCGTAAAGCATCATCTATTTAAAAATACCTGTGCAAATATTTGTAGAACAAGGGTCCTCGTAAAACCCCAGACAGTTTTGCAAATCAGGAAACATTTAACCTACAAGAAGGTGGTGTTTTTATCCAGTAACTGTAAGAATAGAAAGTTTTCCTGATTTAATTTCTTGTCCATAATGTCTTCGTTTTTCTAGCAATATTCTTCTATAGTTTTACAATTTCTTGCTTTACCTCTAAGAAGTCTGAAGTCAGTCTTGTTTTATCAAGTCTAATACACATCTGGCATTGTGATCCGGCTGTTGCTGAACACTAAAGATCTGCCACAGTTCTAAAGATCTCTTGTGAAGCTCTAAAGATCTACTAAAGGGTATTAATGATACGAACTCATATTCAAAGCCACACGTTCATATAACCTTTTGGTCCTTCAAAGGATTCCTTACTCAAATCCAACTTACACTAGTACCACTTCCATTAAGCGAGCCAACAAAACCAAAGACAGCTACACTGTTTCAGAGCAATGGTCAAGGTAGGCCAGTAAGCATTTGTGCTCAGGGAGTACTGCAGAAAACTTTACTATGTACCTTGCAGTAGTAAGAAAGATTATGTTTATTATTCGTCCTTTCCAGTCCCACTCTGAAAAAAAAAGAAAGGGCCCATATGGAGATACCACGAGTAAGAAGAAGGCAAGCATACAGGTTACCTGTACCTCCCCTAGCATTTCCTCAGACTCCAATTATTTTCAGAGCAAGGAATTTCTCTAGCTTGAATTATTTTACTTCTTTATTAATTCTCAAAGAATCTGCCTTTCAGTGTTTTTCCCAGTCTCCCCTGTAACTATGTGAACTTCCTGGATTTGCAACATCATTGTCAGGAGGAGTTGCACACATCTGCTACCTGTTACACAAGGAACCACTTCATTTTGAGCAACCTGGTCTAATGGGAGGTGTCCCTGCCGATAGGCAGAGGGGTAGAACCAGATGACCTTTAAGGTCCCTTCCAACTCAAGCCATTCTATGATTCTGTGGTATTTTTTCTGTTTTGAGGCTGGCTCCTGCAAGCTTTGATGACACCTAGCTCTGGGCTTTCAGTGAAGAACCAGCAAATAGTCTATACCTGCTGACTTCTATGTCACTTACAACTCTGTTCAAAATATCTCTTCATAGTATTCCCCTATAAATTGTCTCTTCCTCGCTAAAGAGTCCTAACTTACTCAGCTGTTTTCTCATGCATAATACTGCCCATGATGCCTTTTTCTAAATGATCTGCAATTCCATTATACTCAACCTCTTTGAAATGAGGTGCCAAACTGCACACAGCAGGACTAATCATAAGTTTATACCGTGGAATAAGGATTCTTCTGGTTTGCTCTTTATTCCTTTCTTAACAATTTCTAATATCTGCATTGGGTTTTGGAATGATCCTGAGCTATGTTTTCAATGAAGCTGGTACTGATAACTTCTAAAACCTCACTCCTCAAGGATCATGTCCAGCTCAGAGCTCATCATCTTGTGAATGAAGTCAGGACAGTCACCCATTATATCAACATTTGCATCACGTAATATTAATATACCGGGAAATTTTTCTGCCACTTTATTGCCCAAGCAGTCAAACTCATAAGATCACTCTGCAGTTCCTCAGTGCTTGCCCTCGTCTTCTCTGTTCCATATAATACTATCATTGATACACTCTCACCTTTTTACAGTATTATTATGCTTACTATACTTCATGAATACAATTCCTAGCAGAAAGTCAGCTGAGCTCCACTGCTAACCTTGCTCTACTGAGAGTGCTCTTTATTTCTACCCTCCACTTCCCATCTTCTAATTAATTTTTTTATCTGGGAAAACATCCTTCCTCTTACCCCAGGATTACTTTCTCTCCTTAAAAGCCTACAAGCCTTGTTAAACCATTCTGGAAAAACAAGTGGACTTCATCAATCACATCACCTTCTCCCTTCATATTTGTTAATCCTTCTGTGAAGGTCAGAGGGTTTAAGGCAGGACTTCCCTTTACAGAAGCAATATTCAGGATTCCATGAAGGTCAGATTTACCTACTTAAATCTATTCTTTATTTCAGTTTTTGATAGTTTTCTCTAAAGAGATGTCAGATGTACAGGCCTGTAAACGTCCCTGAATTCCATCAACAACTTATTTATTAATGACACATTTGCCATTTCAGTCCTCAAGCACCTAAGAAAATAAACAGTTAATTATTTAGTCCTTAAATTTTCTTTGAACTCTTGGTTGCATATCTTCTGGTTACAGTAACTTGAATAATTTAATCTTAAACAATATATTACATAGATCTAAATGACCATTAAAGAATAATTTTAGGATTTTTCAAAGCAACAACATGTAAATACGAAGACAAACCAAATTATCTTCAATTATATCATAAGCTTGTCAAGATAATAACCTAAACATGATGACTTTTTTTTATACTATCACATAGGAATGCCTTCAGGATGAAAAGCATTAAAATATTAAACAATATGCATAAGTAGACAACAGCTCTTAGAATTTGACAGAATTTAGCAAAATTCAACAAAGGTTAATCGAGATTCAATTTGATGGCAAGGTCACTACATTACTTAATATAAAGCAAATTAATTAGAATGATTGGATTAGAAAACTTGTGCCAAAAATATACAGTAGAAAAGTGACTTGGAGTAGGGCTAGGGTGATTTTCATGGGAAATGGGAATAGAAGGGGTAAAGGCAGACTGTTCAGCCACTAGTTTTCAGAATGGACCCCCCTGCTCTCTAAACTCCTTCTCAGAAAAGTGCCTAAGTGTGGTTTGGTTCAGTCTTAGACCCAATCAACTGTTCATGACTAAGCATACTGGGGAGATTGGGAGTTCAAGAGGTAAAGGAGTTCCTCCCGTTTTGTCATGAGGTTCAGAATGGACCCCCTTGCTCTCTGAACTCCTTCAGAGAGTGATGCTAGATCCACTCCTTGTCCCAGGCTTGGTCAATGGTTTATGACAAAGGATATAGAGGAATGAAAGGGGTAAGGAATGCCTTCCTGTTGTGTCACAAGGTTCTGAGTAGACCCCCTTGCTCTCCAAACTCCTTTAGAAAATAAGATTAGATCACACCTAGTCCCAGACTTGGTCAGTGTTTAATGATGAAGCAGATGTGTGTTGAGATTTCAGTGTAATGATTTAACATAATGTTGTATATCCTATGTAATTCTGGGGTAGTAGCAATTTAAAAGAGAAAGCACCAATTTCAAGTATAAATAACACTGTTGCAATAACTTATAAAATAGCAATCTTTAACCAATAATTGTTTATAGTCAATAATTTAACAAAGCTTGCTAGCAAAAAGCAAGTGACACACACACAGAGCCATATGCACCCACAGAGGGTAACCTATGATTGTGCAGATTATAGCAAAATTGGGCACCCAGCGATCTTTAGGGTTTTGTAAAATCCTAGAGATCACAAATACTCCTGTCTCTTGACATCATTTATTACAAGTGGACGGTCTTCCACTTGTAATAGAAGGCAACAAGTGGAGTCTTCCCTTTCGTCAGCTTTACCACTGGGTGGTAAGAGTTGGACTTGAGAGGCATCCCAACTCAGGGAGAGATACTGAGTCACAGCTGCTCCAATGAGCCTCACTTTAGGAGCAGTATTTATAGGGGTGCAAGATGACTGACTTTGGTCAGTACTTTCCCACTGTGGCCATTAACCTTGGCACTCTTCAGTGGGGGCTATGGTCTTTTTCTCAGCACCGTTCCAAGGGATTCAGGAGTTGCAGGTGCAGTCAGGGGGTACCTCATCATTCCAACTCACTGAACCTGTACCCAAGATGTGTCGGAGTCGAATCGTTTCGACTTGCTGCCCCACCAGGCAGGATCAGAAGGTATCAAGCCATCCCAGCCTCCCACATTTTGTAACTAAACAAGAGGACAATGGCTGTTACTGATTTTACAAAGCAGCCCAGGAGTCAGCATTGCAAAGCAGCAGGGGAGCAGGATGATCTGTACTACCACACTCACTATCAGGCTTCTACCACGGGCGGTGGCAAAGTTTTAGGGCAGAGAGGGAATCTTTCCATCAAAGCTGCCCCCAACATGGATTAGCTATTTCCTAAGCATGAAGTTGAGTGAATTTCTGTTACAAAGCCAATGATGAAGTTACCCACTCTCCTCATCACAGTTTTGCTCTTAATCAACAATATAAACTGGTTTTCTACACACATTGATTTTCTTACTTCTCATCACATCCTGCTGCTTTTTCATTTCTCTATCACAGATTTACAGAATGTTAAGGGTTGGAAGGGACCTCAAAAGATCATCTAGTCCAACCCCCCTGCCAGAGCAGGACCACCTAGAG